>JAVQJL010050500.1:0-27899 GCA_036024295.1 Nannoperca obscura
TGGTGGAACGCCATTTCCTTTCAAGTTTTCGCGATGTTTGTTTTAATATGCGAGTTTGTGGGTTGTACCATGGGGCTATCCTCCTCTGCTTTATCATTTTCTTTTTTAGAGGTGCAATAGAAACGTTCCATAGCATTGTTAGTGGTCAGAAACTACACATGGTACTTTTTTATTTATTTATCCCAAGTGACAATTTGTTCTGTTTGAGTAACAGCACTTTCATCAAACATGTCTTCATGTTTTGATGAGCAGGAGCCCGAGGGTACAAAAAAAACTTAAATTGGCTTTATTAAGCTTTTATTAGGAAGGTTAAACCTGAAGGATACACAACATGTTTGGTGAGAATCACAATATAAATATAACTGATTGTTTCCAAAAAAAAAAGTCCACAATGTAGCTTTTCATCTGTAAATTTTTCTTAACCACATTTAACTATTTTATAATCATTTCTGAGCCAGATTTTCTAAAAGCATCTTAGATAAATTCAGTCTTACAAACTAAAAGCTTGAATAAAACATAAAAAACACACAAAGTAACTGCCAAAGGCCTTTAGCAATGGTTTATGTTGATGGTGTTTCAACAGCAAATGCAAACAGCGTTGGGAGGTGGCGTGGGCTGTCCTGGGTCAGAAAGTTAATGAGGTTTTGCTCAGTTGTTCAGCACAAACATGGCAACAGGTGTGGGAAGGTAGCTCTCGCTCAAGTTAACAACACAGTTGCTTCCTTGCAGATGTGTTATGTGCAGTGTGTGAGGTAGGAGTTAGATGTTAATCACCGCTGTAGTCACACATTACAGCATTTTACCAAAGCAGCTTCTGAACATGCAGCTGAAAGGAACAGTGAGTGATTTGTATGGACCATCATGAGTCATGTGGATGACAGTTTGGAGAAGTTTATTCAGATTTAACACTGTTGGGAATTTGTATGTAAATGAGAAGCATAAAAGGTTTCATCATTATGACAGATTAAAGGCTTTAAATAGTTTGTGTGTGTGTGTGTGTGTGTGTGTGTGTGTGTGTGGTTCTGTGCATGCAGCAGGTGGAGCCCTGCTTCCAGTGTTACATGTCACATTGATAATGAGTGTATTGTGGGCACAGAAATCTGGTACCTGCTAGGTTACCGATTTATTTTCAGGTTAGGCTTTGACTTTTGGTTCAGTTTAGAATCAATCATAGGTTAAGGCTGTCGTAAATGTTGGGGTCAGGTATGTAGTGGTTAAGATTAAGAACAGGGATAAAGTTGACAATGTTATCACGTGTGTGTGTGTGTGTGTGTATGTGTGTGTGTGTGTGTGTCTGAAGTTGGTGAGTGCAGAGAGAAAAACTGAAGAGGCACTTCCATATTTTTCACTTGAATTCATTTTTAGAACAAAGATGACACACTTACAGCAAAGTCTTATTAATACAGAGCCCAGCAGTCCTTATGTGATCTGTAAAATGTAATAACATTCAAAATTGATTTATGTTTTTTTCTTTGATTTTAGCATTTTTGTAGATCTAACATTGGAAATGTTAGTTTAGGCTAATTTTGCAAGTGTTTTAAAACTATTTCTTTTTGTGGCCATTCCTTTAATCCAAAAACATTTTCTGTTTCAGGAGGCAGTAAAGGCAACCTTGAACATTACACATGTATCTCCACACATTTCCTGGTGTGATTGATGGTGTGATGTCACGAACGACTGAGCTACTTCAAGATGATAACCTGCTAACTACCAGCCGACAGATCACTGTCTCAGCCTCACTGTTTGAGTGAATGTGACCTTTCCATAATTGGAGCACATCTGATTTGTATGCACCTGATTCATCCATGAGTCAGATGTAATAAAACAATCGAACAATTTAATAAATAAATACAGCAGGTTATGGAATGTACTGTATGGGATGGATGGACAAAACTTCCTCTCCTCCCTTCACCACACACCCCCCTTCCGTGCTCTGCTCATTAGTTTCCATGGTAACATAGCGTTGCTGAGCTGGTCATCAGGCTGCCCACTCAGCCCGCACAGCTCTCGAACACATGCATACACACACACACACACGCAGGACTCAGACCCACTTACTTATACGCACACTCATTCACTCATAGATACTTTCACACACACACACACACACACACACACACACACACACAAACAAACACAAATATGCATTATAGTTGCATTGACTCAAGGACACACAACACAACTCACAATAATGACACACTCACACTCGCTACATTCATACAAGTAGTGTGTGTGGGTATGTGTGTTTGTCTATATATTCCACCAGAGTAGAGACAAAAGGCCTCTTTCTTTTTCTTTTTTCTTTTTTTTAGGAATGGTAACGCCAGTGATCAGATGCTTGCAGACTCAGGGTCCTCAGCCCGGACACATACAGGCACAAACACGTGTAATCCCATGAAGTTGGTCCTCGGAAGGATAGAAATCCAGGAACACACACATGCATAAAAACTCAGTTATGGTGTGTATGGGGTAGCTAGCCCACTCAGAGTGCTGCAAAGACAAAGACAGAAACAGAAATACCAAAGTAGGTTAGAGCAAAGCATTCTGGGACAGCAGGATACCCCCTGGGCTTCTGCAAGAGACTCTCTTCCTTTCTCACTCTCGCAGCTTCTAGCTCTTTTTTTGTGCATGTTTTCTTTCTTGCTCTATTTCTCTCTTTTGCATTCTTTCTCCTCGCTGATTTCATCTCTTAATGTTGTCTCTCTCTTTCTCCACTTTTTGCCCTGTTTCTTTTTTCTTCTGCCGCAAGTTAAATGCTGCTTTAACGCATGTGTGAGCAGGAGAGAGAAAGCGAGAAAAAGAGGTGATCCCTCAGATACTAGACAAAGATACGGGAAGCAGGTTCTTTAAAACTACATGCAGAGACTTATAACTGAGTTTTATTTCTAAATCTGTCCTAAATCTTCATCTTAGGCTCTACTGAGCTTTTGTTGCCTTGTATAGTAAGTTTCTTTTTCCAATTTCTGCCGCTATGTGGAGTCAAGACAAACATTACATCCTTTTCAGGGATGAAATGCTCAGAGACATGCTTTATCCATATTTAATCGCCTGATAAGGTACTTTGATCATTATACAATTGAAATGTTAGCCTTCCTCACTGGACAAAGAGCTTTTACTTTATGTTATGTTAGTTTATAATTGTGAGTTAAAGGTACGTTTTAAAGGTAATAGTGAAATATTAAAGATTACAGAGGGCACTCTGCTTGAGTACTACTTATATATTGTACTTTTTCACTCCACTATATATTTTTTAAAGCTTTAGTTACTTCGCATATGCAGATGATTTCAAGCTAGAAATCAACTCCTAAATTATTATGTATAATTATGGATTTAGCTTCCCAGAGGTATATTAAGTAGTTTCAATTAGCCCCCATGCTTGCACAATAATACACTATTAATTAGAATCTGAAAATATAATATACGTAATTGTGAAATGGGCAATTCTGCATAATGAGTACTTTTACTTTTGGTACTTTAAGTATATTTTGATGCTAATACAATGTGTACCTTTACTTAAGTAAGATGTTGAAGGCAGGCCTTTTACTTGTAATGGTATTTTTACATTGTGGTATTGCTACTTTTATTTAAGTGAAAGATCTGAGCTCTTCTTCCACCACTGGAGGGCACAAACAAGTCTTGCTTGTTTCAGATCAGCAGAAACAATTGAAGGGGTTAAGGGATGTGAAGGTGTCGTAACAGATGCCGTCTGGAAAAGTGCTCATAGGCAAAAGTGTTGGTATGGAACGGCAATACTGGAAAGTGGGGTGAAAAGCCTGCTGTCAGATTATCATTCAAATGAGACAATCATGTTGTTGCACCTGCTTGTGCACATGAAAAGTGACCCCTGCCCCTATGTTCTGTCAGAAAGGTGCCAGGGCAGGAGGTTTCAGACCACGCACTTCTAACAAGCTCTTCGGTTGAAGGACACTGACACCTCAAGCTTCAATTCATTGGTGTTCATTGGAGCCGAGATAGTTTAACCAGTTTAGCCTGGCTTTAAGGGTGACATTTTATTATCAGCATTTTTATTTAGTCACTGGAACAAATTAAATTGGGTGGTAAACACAGGGCTGCTCTGTCTAATTAAAAGTGGGGGGTTTCAAACTTTTAATCTTTTTCTGCCGCTGTTAGCACGTGTCAACGCGAATCAACACACCTGCCACTTCCTGGTGACACACAGTTCAGAAACAGAAGAAGCAGTTCATTAACTGATAATAGCTTTTGTAACCCTGTCATCAACATGTAATCATTCATTCATTAACGCATTGTTACTTTCACTCACTGATTCATTCAATTTCTTTCATTCATCAGCTCCTCTCTTCCTCCTCTTCTCCTTGTTTCAGTCAGCAGATTGCAGGGAGGAAGAGATGAAAACAAAGTGATGGACAGAGAAAAAGGAAAGATGGATGGAGTAGAGGGAGAGAAAGGCTCACGTGTTGGCAGCTCTAATAGAAAGTCTAGTGAGTAGTCCCCAGTGCCTGACTGTGCCCACTACAACGCTTTGAATTACAATGCAACTCCTGAGGGACTGTTTGTTTCCCCCCTTGCAAAAGGTGGCTTAATTATTAACAGGTTTTATTAGTGTAAGCCATTAATAAACAATACCCCCCCCCCCCCCCCACACACACACACACACACACAGAAAGTGATCTCTCAATACAAATCTTGTATTTTTCTGTGAAACAGTTTAGACTGTCAGATTTTTGCTGACGTTGGGTTTAGACAGTGCTGTAGTGTTATCAATACACATGAGATACATATGAGAAGAAAGGACAGGAGAAAAACGAAGGGAGCGAGGAGATGAGAAGAAAAGAAAAAGTAGAGATGAAAGGAAAGGAGAGAGGATGTGAGGAGATAAGAAAGGATACAAAGGACAGAGGAGAGGAAGAATGAGATGAGAGGACAGGAGAGATGAAAGAAAAGGTGAGGAAGGAGGATGAAAGGAAAGGAAATGAGAGGAGGAATTACAGGGAGTATGGGACCACTGTGAGTTTCATCGCCTTGTGCGACACTCTCCATGCATCCCTCCTCACGTGGCCCTCCTCTGCCTCCTCCTCTGCCTCCTCCTTCTCATCCTCCTTCCTCAGTCTCCTCCCCAATCACTCCCTCTCTCCTCCCTCCCATCCGGCACAGAGAGGGCAGGATGTATGGATTGTTTTCTCTCCGTGTCTCCTCCTCCTTCCCATCTCATCACCGCAGTAACACATGATGAAGCATGCGTGTGGCTTTTAATTAACGTTTGTGTGTGTGTGTGTGTGTGTGTGTGTGTGTGTGTGTTTCTCCGTGTCAGCGTTCCAGAAAAAGCGGACCTCAGAGAGTTGTGCTCCACTTTCACTCCTTTTATTAATTCACCCTCTGTTTGCCAGGGTGGACGGGATGGAAGGAGAGAGAAAGAGGGTGTTAAGAGGAAAGGGAGGGCAAACTGATGGAAGTGAATGAGTGCAAAGGACAGTCTAGATACACAGTCAACACTTGTTTTTGTTGGAGGGGGGTTTTCAGCTCTTGCGCTCAGAAATAAGATTGACTGACTTTCTTAGACACGCAACCCATTTTCACTGATCCCTCCTAACATCCTTGAGAAACTGCAGCTATTCATCCAACAGGAGGCACTGGCTTTGGTTTTTTTATTCTTTCTTTCTTTCTCCCAGATAAGAACAGGGTGAAGCAGCCAACAGACTGTGGGTGGGCAGGGGAATCAGCATTCAGAGTATTCAGAGAGGAAAAAAGACTTTGTCTGTGGGAGCTTTTGGAAACGGAGGGGAGGCACACAGAACAAATTTCCTTCCATTCATTTGTCTGATCATTTATTTGGTGTAAAATCTCGGATGCACTTCAAGGAATGACGCTGGCTTCACTGCTGTACTGCAGCGCTGTCGAAATAAAATGGCTCAGCTCAAGAGCGGCGCTGTTAATATGTATTTGTTCATTGATTGTGGGGAAATCTACATAGTTTGTTTGGGACGTGATAATTACTTTGTGACTGGGTGAAACTTAACTACCATTAAGGGCTTGTAAAGTCTGTAATTGTTTTATATGGGACCGTAGTGTAGTGCAAAAATCTATACATATGCAGCCCTTTACCCTTTTAATACATCCATTGTCACGCCTGTACAAATAACTGAATCAACAAGTAAACACACGCATCAGTCGTGGTTATTGGGTCATCAGCAATCAACTATTTGTAGCATTTAAGAAAATCTGCACAATCTGAATATTTTTCTAAATATTATAGCATATTTCATCCCTCTTTTCTCAACATATTGTAATTACTGCATGAGGTGTCTTGTCATTTCTTACTTTAGTTTTAATCATTGGATTTCATACTAGTTCTATCCGTTGTGATTTGTAGTGTTGCAAAACTCTATTTGTTGTCTATTTTATTCTTTGTTTTTATATTTGATGTTTGTAGTGTTTTATCCTTGCTTGTTTGCGTGAGAGGAACTATATAAATAAAGTTGAGTTGAGGTTTTCGAACGTTATAGAACTGTGTTTTAGCTCTTCATTAATCAGCTGAACTGTACAGTTGTACTGTTGTAGCAACAGTGACAATACAATAAGAAATAGTGACAACAAAAAGAATATGGCTGGTAACAGATACTAACCTAGAAAGAGTAAGAGTATACAGAATGCAATTTTAGGCTGCAAAGCTGCCTTAATGTAGAAATAGGAAGAATGATTGACAGCTGTGGAATTGCATGGAGGAGAGAGGCTGAGAAAATAAGCGTCCTCTATATACTACAGTATATTTATATACAGCATTTGTATATGTGCTGGTATCTAGGCTAACGCTCTCTGTCTCCAATCATAATCATACATTCGACACAGGCCTTTGTCTCCATAACGAACCTCAGAGTGACTCATGCTGCATCGCCATGGTGACGAGAATCCCCACATTATTGGATGTCATTTGGATTGCTTGGACAGACAAACTGACACATGCAGGCAGGCTGCTGCTGTTATCGCACTGTTGGTTAGACTTGCTGTTCCTCGCGCCACCAATGAAAGATAATTTCCCATTGCAGAGCAGTCCTTCCATTTCATCTGTGGTCTGTGGAGATTTAGCTCGGTTCTACTGAAATGACTAAACGAGGAAGAACGGTGTGAAAGTTTGTGCTGAGGGCACAAGCAGTCATCGAGCTCCTCACATTAGTCACAATGTGTGAAGGGAAACAAATGGTGTATAGTCCACATTGTAGTTCACATTAATGTAATGTAAAGAGAATATTCTGTATTTAAACTCGTCAAGAGTCACTTTGCATATCTGTTGTGGAGTGTTCTTCAAGTAGCGCCGTCACATAGTTTGCCCAGAGATGAGGATGCCAAATATCAGTTGAGTGTTTGTGCATGTGTCTGAGAGGAAACCTGAAGTTCTCATGAACCCATGAAGTTTGCATTCACTTCAACTACAACATAATGAGCAAAATTGCAATGAATTCAAAACCATCTCTTTAAGTGGTTTAAGATCTGTGTGTAAGTTACTATACTAGGCCTGCATATTATACAACTGCAATAATGAATCTCCAACCAGGAAGTACAACTGGCAGGAAGCTCACATAAGGATGTAAAAAAAATTACATTAAATGTAATGTAAAGTCTTAACTGGATTTGTATTTAATTTCTTTGCTAAATAATTTATTTTCAAAGAAAATAACTGATGGCTTGGACAATGATTCAATGGAGTTAGATTGAAAGAAACTGATCATTTAGTTTGCAGTGTTCAGTTTTAGGACTGCAAATAAAACGAAAACTATTATATTGTAAGGAGTGTGCTGGCAGAAGGCTGATAAAAAGAAATCACACGACGCAGGGGCAGAAAATCATCAGCATTACCCTTCATTTCACTCTAGTGAAGACTGTTTTTGTCTTTTATCAGTGCCAAAAAACTGTGTTATCACACAGATGTGACAAAACATCAACCCAACATTGTCACACTGATATTTTATGCATGTTTTAGCTTAACTCATTGTGCTAATGGAGATGAGAGACAAGTTTTGTTTTTTAACGTGACAAAGCACAAAGGTTTTATTGTAGTTTGGGGATTACTAAATTATAATATATCCAGTTTGTTACTGTTAATATTTTGACAGTTTCCAGTCTCTCTTTTGGGGTTTTAGTTTGCTGCCGTCGATAAATAGTTTGTATATTCTTGCTGAAAATCACTGTCAGTGCACATCTCACAATATGTATGGTTCTTTACATAATTATGCAATATACAAAATCATGCCTGCAAGCACTTCACTGAACCTCTCCTCCAGTCATAGCTTCGACATCTTAACTAGGCATGGCAGGCCTGTTAGGCTTTGGATGAAGTGTACATGGAGTTGTTGCAAGAGCAATACAATCCTTTCCAAAACCAAAAACACAAGAGCACAAGTGTACGGAATGGATTAAACGGTGTGTTTATCTGCTCTAACATAAGCTTCAAATGTTAGCACATCAGGCTAACTAGCTTACTGCCTACAGTAGTAATGTAGCATTACTTTCAAAGCCAAGGAGCATATCATTAGCTAACTATAATATAATTATTTTGTGGAATTACAGGTTATGTTTCTGAGAGCTGAGATACAACTATATCAGACTTTAGGCTAACATCTTTATTTGGTTTGGGGAAGTTTACAGTCCAACTTCAGCTAACTCGCTATCCGAGTTCTGTTTCTCAAATGTACTCCTCAGCCTCCAGCCATTTCTTTTGCAAAAGTGAAGTTGGAAACGTGTTAAATAATGCTTTTATAGTAGCATTTGTAATAGTACTTTTTAACCATCTAAAAAATTTGTCAGCTGTAGATGATGTTTCCAACCAAGTTGTTAGGTTAGCGTTAATTAGCCAGCTAGCAACTGCTGCCAGTTCAGCCATCTAAGTCAAAGGTTGACAGCTCCAAATGAGAAGCCTGCTTTGTCTTCCTCTTTCTAAAATCAATGACCCATTTTTTCAAAAATGACCTTGAATTTAATTGGTCAATCTGTCCCCGTAGTCATTGGAAACTGCATATGTGCAGAGGGAGAACTGAAAGCTTGACAGGTGGCAACTGTAACTAAAGTTGGATGGGGTTTAGTAAAGGGCTAATTGATTCCCAAAAACATGATTTTCTCTTTATTGTCTGTTCGCACAGGAAACCTATATGAAGACGGCACAAGAAGATTCAACAACTAGACTGCTCCCGACTATTTAACTGAACTACAAACACGAACATGTTCAGCAGAGCGTGGTACCCATAAGGCCTTGCAGGGGCCCAGTGGGTGTGGTAACAAGGAGGCAGAGATGAACCTGACCAACGATAGGCCGTCACCCGGGGATATAAACTCCACCCACCACTGATCTTCAGGGTGACTGACAGCTGGACCAACGCCTCATACGCCGGCACCTGAACCCTCATTGGCCCACAGTACAGGTAGGAAACAAGGAGGAGAGGAGAGGAAATTCTCCAGAGTTGTCTTGCTGGAGGAGGGGTGAGGTGGAGCGACTAAAGAACAGTGTAAGGTAGCAAGGCAAATGGTACATTGATATGAAAGTTGTAAAGGAAAGAGGATAAAATTAAGTTAAGAGGAGGTTTTCCAAACACATCTAAAATCATGTGGTTATACCTTATCTAAATGACCAAGCAACAGGTGAGGTAAGAGCCTGTCGAAACTGCCTCCTTCTGGTTGCATCCCACTGCCTCCCTGATCTTTATCCACACATTCTGTCTTTGCTGTCTCAATGCTGTCATAAATATGTGGATAATGGTGCACACTTTGAGACACTTTCTCCTTGAAGGTATTCATGGTGTTGCACTCGGTTGTACAAACAAAAGGTGCCTGAAAGCAATTGTGTGAAGAGTGAATCATTGCACCTGGCCAATTTCTGTCTGAAGTGGGTGTGATTGTCAGTTTTGTGTGTGTGTGTGTGTGTGTGTGTGCACGTCTATGTAGTGAGCTTTACACACCTCCAGTAATGGTTGAACACAGCAGTTGGCCTTTGAGGTTTTTACTGGGAGCATTTGTGAAATGGTAAAAGCCGTATTGGAAAATAAATTCAGTGCTAGGGATAAGAATTTCAAAATAATGCCATGAACAAGAGTTGGACTGAAGGTACTGTGAAAATGAATAAGTACAGAAACATGGAAACTAAATCTACAAAATTAAAGATTTACTGTCAAATTAGTTACATTGCCCCTAATTTCTAAAGTATCATCAGTGAAAGAACAACATTAAATGACCACAGGAAGTAACTCAAAGAGTAAAATACAGTTAGCCCAACATTTACTTAGAAAGCTGTATTAGCAACATATTAGCCTCAGACAGCTGGTATCATGGCTAGCTTGGTTAGCAATAAACTGATCACAGAAAAACTAAATAAACATTTCACAAATAAAATACTTTACAACAAAGGTTGGCCTTACCAGGGCCATTGGCCAAACCAAGCGTTGTTAAATTAGACGGTCTCATCTATGAAGGATTTCCTATTTGCGTCACCAGCGTCATGAAGCGCCGCTCCTGTTGCCTAGCAACCTTGACAGCTGCAGTTGAGGGTTGAGGTTTTTAGTGCCCTTTGGTTTTATAACATTTGAATCGTCAGCTATTCGAGTGAGTTAAAAACATTTGAAATTGTAATCCTGCTCGGCCGCTGCTGACAGAACGTTTTGGCACAATGACTCTTGGGAAAGGTTGCTGCCACATTTTTCGGACACATTCAGAGTGACGCACAGCTAATGTCATTTAGCTATAACTGCTAAATGGAACTTTGTCAGTAGCGGTTGCTACTAGCAACAGAATGTTCACCCGAAACCGACTGCTGGTGGCAGATTAACACAACACATACACAAGAACACATACACATACATTCCAGCCACCCACAGAAACACTCCAAAGTACAGTAAGGCTGCGCGACTAATGAAAATCATGTTCCTATGTAATTTGAATGATTCAAATGGATTTTGTACAATCACCAAGCTGCTGTCTACCCTCCCGTCACCAGCGTCACGCCATGTGATGATAAGCAGCACAAGCACACAGGTACTCAGGTGACTGTGAAACTGCAGCTGAGGCAGCAGTGGCAGCTGGCAGATCAGCTTTGTTTTACCACATTGAGCTAATGAAGGGCATGAGGAAGGTTTTAACACAAACTGAGTGAACCAGGGTGCTGGTAACACTTAGAATTTGTAGTTCAAGTAGTTAAAACAATGCACTGATGCTGAAACAATATGTAATATCCGTTACATGGAAATGTATTCTGATTCAGAGCTGATTATACAAAGAACAAATCTGTGACATTTGAGAAAATGCCTTTGAGTCATTTAAATCAAAAGGGTTCATAATTGGAAGCATGAATATGCATGGGACATGTCATGATAATCTGTCTTATAACTGTGAAGAATCATTGTGTGCCAAAATGAGATTTTGGCCACTTTGGGTGGGTATGGGTTATCTGTTTTATTTTTTTTTATTTTTTTATTGGGTGTAGCAGGGATTTTTGGCCTGATGGTGGTGCAAGAGATAAAGAGAAAAGCATCATTTTTCTCTATAAATAAACAACACAAATGTTATAGAAATCTGGCCAGAAAGGTAGCATGAGAGGAAAGCACACAGTGTCCAAAATGGAAAAGGTTCATCCTCTTGGGGCATCAAGATCCGTAGTAAATTTCCATTCAGATTGATATAGTTAAAATTTTAGTGGTGCTAGAAGGGGACACCAAAATATTTAGAATTCATCCTCTGAGGACCATGAACATCCTGAGCTGGTTGCTAAGGTTCATTCATCTTGTCACTGGTTTGTCAATCTTTTGTGTTGTAAACAGCAGCACTCTTTTTAGGATCAGAGGGAACTTGGTTTGTTGTAATTGCTGTAGTTATAAAAAAAACACAGTATGTCCAGTCCAGTTAAAAAGTTAGCTGCAGACGTGTCAGTGTGTCCTGTCCGCCGCTGAAAACACCTACAATGGGCATCAGAACTGGACCACAGAGCAATGGAAGAAGGTGGCCTGCTCTGATGAATCATATTTTCTTTTACATCATGTGGATAGGAGGCACTATGAGAAGAAGGCAAGCCAGTGGAGGAAGTGTGATGCTTTGGACAATGTTCTGCTGGGAAACCTTGGATGTTACTTTGACACGTACCACCTACCTAAACATTGTTGCAGACCAAGTAAAGCCCTTCTTGGAAACAGTATTTCCTAATGGCAGTGGCCTCTTTCAGGTTCAGGGATGGTTTGAGGAACATGACAACGAGTTCAAGGTGTTGACTTGATCTCAATCCAATCAAGCATCTGTGGGATGTGCTGGACAAACAAGTCCAATCAATGGAGGCCCCACTTTACAGCTTACAGGACTTAAAGGACCTGCTGCTAATGTCTTGGTGCCAGTTATCACAGCACCCCTTAAGAGGTCTAGTGGAGCCCATGCCTTGACGGGTCAGGGCTGACCTACACAGATCAGTGTTTTGATCAAGATGTAGACATTTTCAGTGGAGGATCTGTGAAATGTGATTGGATGGATGAAGACAACAATATGATGGGTTTTTTTATGAGCATGTCAACCAGACGCCATAGCGAGGTTATGTCACTCCTGTGGAGAGACTTTCTCATTAAGTTCCAAATGTCAGCCATGGGGATAACGTTTATTGCCCACAACATTCATAGACAGAGATGAGTCTGTCAACAGTTAGATCTCTGCCTAATGAAGGATGATTTCCCATTGTGCTTCTTCCACATCCTTCAGAGCAATCTTCTTTAATAGCTAAACTGAGGGCAAGGATCTTTCTAAACGAAAGAAGAAACGAGACAGAGTAACCATTAAAATGTGATCTACAATATGTATCACTAAATCACCCTTTGTTTGTGTGTGTGTGTGTGTATTTTTGAGTGGGTGTTTGTGTGGACGTACATGGGCCTGCCTCATTGTGTGTTTCACCCTCTGTCCTTCCTCTCTCTCTCTCTCTCTCTCTCTCTCTCTCTCTCTGTTTCTTTCTCTCTGTCTACTGTTGCCATGGAAACCAGTCCTACTCATCCCTCTTCGCTGAGTCAGGAAAAGGAGGGTGTATTGTAGCTTGACTGGGGCGGTCCTATCAAAAACACCAGGTGGCATCTCAGACCAATCTACCAAACAGCATCTCGCTGCTCCTAGTTTGAGGTTTGAAGATACCAAGACCACATTCAGCTGTTAGGAACCATCACATGGAATCTCTCTGAAAGATGTTTTTGTTTGGGGGGGGCTCCCCTTTAAGCATGGTCTCGTCTGACTCCTATATAGCTAACACAGGGGGCTCCCCTTTAAGCATGCTCTCATGGTCTCACACAGTTGTAAATTAGGCTATGCCAGCAATCAGTGAAGTTAATTTTGACCTCCTTTTTCTTATTTAAATATCCCAAGATGAAAGATGAAATAGGCTCTTGAACTTTCAGTAAAGCTGCTACTTTCTGGAGAAAAGTGTGCATCTTCATTAGTGAGCTCATACTGCACCTTTGGGTCCACAGTGAAGAAGTCTAACTCATTACGTCATCACAAATGTTTTAACAGTCCTGCCGTTCTTCGCATCATATATCACTCTCTTTTTTTATCTGCATAACTTATATTCCACTGGTTTACACTCAACGTTAATCCATCACTGTCTAATGTCCCGCCCGTGTGATGTGGTGTGAATAGTTCAACATTTTGGACAGTCTCTGGGCTCTCATGAATCTGTAGCTCTGTGGGTATGTTGCATTGAGCAATAATCACATCAGCTACGGCTGGACAGTTGTTTTGCGTCCTACGCATGACAAAGTTCATTTCCTGTTGCACTCTTTATTTTCTGAGTTCAAAGTAGTTTTGTTTGCAATCTTTTTTGCACATTTTTTGCAGCGCGTTCCTGTTGTTGATACAACAATGCTGCCCGAGCTCGCAAGACTGATCAGCGTTGCGTCTTGTATCTGCACTGTTAGCAATCCCCAGTCCAAGAGTAGTAAAGAACCCCTTGTTCTTTTTCTGGGGGAATTGAAACGAGTACGACTTGTCCGGTTGTCGTTCACATTGCATCAACAGTCATTTACATTAAGTTTTCAGCCTTTTAAATCTTTCTAGCTCAGCGGGCAAGGACAAGTCCCATTCACAATGAATAGCCGCCTATTGCTGTCCTAGCTTTTTAGTCCGTATGTGTGTTGTCTTCACAGTTTTGAGGAAAGGATTTTCATGCATGCTGACACAATTAATATAGTATCCATAATGTGTCCAGAACTTGTGCAGCCAGCAAACAGCAGTTTATCTGGTACACTTAGGTAACACTAATGCAGTAAAATACGGCAATAAATCCTGGCTTTAAGGTTATAGTGTTCAGTTTTAGTGGAAACTATTGTGGAAAGTGTTTCTATTATTTTATCCACTCTATTTATATCAACGAGAATCACCTCTATATTGTTTACGGTGCCGCAAAAGTGTGTACTAGCATGCAATCCTTTGGGAACTATGATTTTCTCACAGTGTCCCCCACAGACTCAGTGGGGGACTCACCGACATGACTGAGCTGTAATTAACACAATGCAAAGGGCACAGAGTACTCTGGGTGACATGATTCAAAAAAAGAAATAAGATAAGACTTTGTTTGAGAAAAGGTATATGGTGTGTGCGAGATTATGTGTGCATTATTTCAGATTTGTATTTTTTGTGGTTCTTAAAATAGCTCCTTCCGTGAATGGCATTTGCGGCAGTGACTCCGATGTGATTGCAGTTTCTTCTCCATAGAAGAGGACAGTGGAGAAACAGAAGAGTTGGGCAAGTCCATAGTAATTGAAGCAATTGCAAATGTATCCCATGGGACTGAATCTTCAGTCTGAGCTGAACTGAACTGAGATAATGGCTTTTGTGAACAGCTCCTGTGTGATTCACTCCTGGGGCCACATTACAGGAACATCCGAATGAGAAAATCCTATCTTAATCCCACTTAAGAAAGCAATTTAGAGTTTTTCCAAGACAGAAGGAGTGTTGCTGAATGCAATGTCTGTTGTCAATCAATCTGTAAATCCTCCTCCGTCTGCTGCAGGGACACCAAATAACTGATCCTATGGCATGGTTCAAGATTGACTCTGCGCTTCTGATGGAACCGATAAAATAATGTACACACGTGTAATAGAAATTATTTCACTTTGAGAACTATACACAACTTTAGTACTGCTTACTGCTGAATGGTTGGATGGATGCTGCTTCATAATTGCAAACCTAATCAAAGTGCAACAAAAACATTTTGGAGGAAACATGAATGTGTGGAAGTTTGCTGAACTCTGTGTGAATGGTCCATTATGCCACAATTCAGTGTAAAACTGTTTAGCAATTTCCTTGGCATTGTTTGACTTCAGGCTAACTTCCAAACTGCAGGAATGTCAATGTCACCATCCATGTCGGATACAACTAAAGGACAAATCTAACTCCATCTACACATGCAGGAGACACAACAGCCAAAGATGTTGCAAAGTGTGACTCGAAAAGATCATTTTACCACTGTTTATTTACAGTGACGCTTTTTTTACTGCATGTTGTAATGACATGAAACACTTACGGTAGATGTTGATATTTGTTGATGTGTTGAATGGCCGTGTTGGA
Organism: Nannoperca obscura; assembly: GCA_036024295.1. NCBI lineage: Eukaryota > Metazoa > Chordata > Actinopteri > Centrarchiformes > Percichthyidae > Nannoperca > Nannoperca obscura. The sequence continues at coordinate 15,547 of JAVQJL010050500.1, forward strand.
TGTGGCTAACACATTACAGTTGTAATTTGATTAAGGCAAGAACGTGGGTAAGGCGTAGCCCTTTTTATCATACTCTCATTGAGATAATGTGATTATGTGCTTAGTTCAAGTATAAGCATAATCACAGTAGCATATTGTTGTTGTTGAGTGACAGTGGCATGAGAAGACATTTGCAGGGACACAGGCAGATGCAGAACCACAACCCAGAGCTCATGCAGGGAAATAGTAGAAAATCTGTTGCAGAGAAGTCCATTAACATTGTAGAGAGGGTGCAAACGTAGAGAGGGCCAGGGCTGGGGCACAGAGCTGCCTCCTATTATTGGCTAATCCAGGATCCTTCAGGGAGTTCCCTGTTTTGGCCAGATTTACAGACAATTTGTGCCAGTTGGAAAGTTCACCTTTCCAAGTGAAACACCGTTTTTTGGCCCACATATATTTTGGAGTTTGCCCAAATACAGTTTTTAAGGGTTTTATGAACGCCAGTGAGTCTTGCAACCAAATTAAAATATGAAAATCCCCCAAATAGTAGAGACATGTTTCAAATCAGTTAACTTTATTTTACCAAGATGATACATTCAGGTTCTATACTGCATACCAGGGAGTCCTGGGTAATTTAAACAGTCAACAGTTGATTATTGATTGAGTACTGGTGTCCAGATTTTTGTCTACATTTGCGAGCCTATAGAGTAGACCTGTTCAGCTGATAGTGGCACCATAATATTGCAGGCTGCTCTTGAATGCAGTATTTATTGCTGCAAGTATTTCCAGGAAAGACGTGTCCCACCTCTAAAAGGCCTTTGCTGCTGACCTTGTGCGACCATAAGGGGCCACTGCTGAAACCCAATGTCTGTCAGGTATTGAGGAGGGATATGATGCCCAGATTTAAAGAGCATTGTCAGCAAAGATATTTTAACTCTGTTCACTATGCTGTTAATATTTTTCGGAAATTCGTCAGTCTTGATGTGGCCTGTAATGAGACGTGCAGCTCTGTTGAACACCTGTGGAACCTGTTTTGTTACCCAACAGTAGGGTAGGGTAACAAAACTTGATCTAGATAGCACAAGAAACACAAGCAGCATGTTATCGAGCAGCAGCAGCAGCTTCTGTCCTCCAGCTGTGTCCACACAGGATACGTTCCAGCACAGGACTGAGTGTGGGACACCTTTGTTTTGGCAGTGATCAGAGCGCATCACACAATCACTGTAGTTACACGTGTCAAACAGAATAAAATAGACTTGAAGCATAAAAATATGCTTTCGGTCGTGAGCTGTTACACTTCCTGTGTAGACAGCTATGATTACAGTAGAAATATATCTGTCATGTCAGAAGCGTGTCAGATTATTTATTTAAAGCTATAATTCGACACTTTGGGAAGTAAGGCTTATTATTGAGAAATAGAAGGCTTGATTCAGGAAGGTACTGCTCCTGGCCAAAAAACCAAAAACCTCCCATAAACCCACAACTTGTTGTTTTTATACTTTAATTTAATTTAATTAAACAAACTAAACATAAATGTTATTTAGTATGTTTTAGAGCCCCGTCTCCAGGTTTTGTGCTAAGTTAGCCTGCTGCTAGCTGCTAGCCTTACATTTAATTGACTCAGACAAGAAAGCAAACAAGCATATTTCGCAAAATATAATAAAAACTATTCCATTACAATTGGTCAACATATTGGGCAACAGTTGCATTACTGTGCAGATATCAACATGAAGTGTGTTAGTCCGTGTTGTCTCTATCCATCTCTCCGTTGCTCTCTTCGCAGTCTTCTCTTCTTCTCCCGCAGGTATCCTTTTTCCTCAGCGGTGGCAGGAACAGTCGCCATAGCAACAGAGAGCCTACAGTGAAAGTGAGAGGAAAAAGTGAGAGTATACAAAAAAAGTAAGAAAAGCCCAGAGATAGAGATACAACAGGAGAGAGGGAGGAAGGGGAAACTTGTAAGATTGAAAGCCGCACTTCACATCCATCTTCGCCTCAGAGCGTCTGTCTTTCTCTCTACATCTGTTTTCTTTTTTCCTATTTGTTTTTTTCTTCAGATAGATTGGTTTCCTAGAGCTTCTCCTGGAGCTTTCATCTGCTCCTTGTATCTATCCCTCCAGCTTTATCTCTAATCTTTCATCTATCCCTCTGTGTCCTGGAGCTAAGGGCCAATTATACCTTCTGGGTCTGAGAAACATGGTTTATGATACACAAAACTACACTTTCTCCTGTGTGTCTGTGTGTGTGTGTGTCTGTTCTATATGGGACAGACTCTGCTCCATTGTAAACAGGGAGGGATGGATTCTTGCTTGAGGTAAAAACTACTTGTTAGTTGCATTATTTACATGTTGTTGGAGATGTTGTGAGTTGATGCCTCATTATTAGGTGGCCTTCACTCGTACCTTTCATCCTGCAGTTTCAAGTTTCTTCAATGCAAAGTAAATAAAAAATAAAATCTATGATAACAGGGAATTAAGGTTTTAAGACAGTTGAAAAAGGTCAGTGGACATTTCTGAAATGGAAATGATTAAATGTTTGTGTCCTCATGGTGCGTGGGCTATGTGCTGGAGAAGAGAGCAATAGAGTGTATATACTGTGTGTTTATTCTCATTCATATATTCATGGGCAGGCAGAAGTGCTGACGCAAGTGAGAGAGAGAGGAGGCAGAAAGTGTGAGATAAAGTGTGAGGAGAAAGAAATCCAGAAATGTATTCATCTATCTATCCTTACACCCAGAGTGCTAATGGAGATATTTGATGGAGACATTAAACATACAGCACACAGATGAATAGTGAATGGAGAGATCGGCAGAAAAGGGTGGCGTGTCCTGGAAAGACATTTTGAAAAGAGGGCAGGGAAAATCAATTTTCTTCCTTTCTTTTTATTTCTTCTGAGTGAATTCAGTAAGATTTATTTAAAAGGGTAATTAAATCTGCAAATTAACATTAATACACGCTCTCACTGCCCACAAATGTATTTCAGCTTGCGAGCTTCCATCAGTGTACCCATCTCCCTGTTGTGTCTATCTCTGTTTACTTTTGTGCTGACAGCACAGAGAGAGAAATGAAAGAAAGGAGAGTGCACAAAAATCAGATGAGACAGAAATCTGGCAAATGGCAGAAAATGGAGAAATGATGAAAACCAGATGAGAAAAAGAGAAAGATACGAGATGGAAATACAAGAGGAAGGTCGGATGGAAGAAGCATGAGAGGACAAATTGCTGACCTTTGACCATGTCAGTCATTACCCATAATTCATCAGGAGCATGCCCATACTGTGGACAGCTGGCTGAATGTCTCAGCTAACACGGTGTGACATGCATCTGTTTTTACACCAGTAACAACATGATGATTACATGCTAGATAGTTTGTTAACATGACATGCAGATGCACACAGGAAATTGTGTATGTATGTGTGTGTGTGTGTGTGTGTGGTAGCGTATGGGTGTGTCCTCATGTGGGTTTACCATTCAGTCTGTGTGCATTATATTTTGACAAATCAGGGTGTCTTTATTTATTTCCTATTTCACAAAAACGTATTTTGTACTGTGAAGTCACAACTGAGTTCAGACCACATAAAAAGTAATTTTAAAAATGGTGTGATTCAGATTATGTGCTGTTTATGACAGTTACTGGACTAATTGTACAATATGAGTTGAATCAATTTGATTTGTAGGTGCCAGACAGAGACCAAGGGCCACCCATCATCTATTGGATTCCACCTAATGCTGCATTAAAACTGGTTCTTTGTGTGTTTTTCACTTGGGGGCAGCAGAAACACATCTTTTCTAAATATAACTAAATGCTATGCTATGTTCACCAGCTAGTCGCTAACTGTATGTCTGCTGTTTGGTGCTGAGCAAGTAGTGTACAGTGGGTTTTTAGAGCTATTTCACTGAAAACGACACTATGAGAGCAGTGAGAGTGAACCAAAACAGTAATGTTTTCACACTGACATTTACATTGTTAAAAAAATATCGATTAAATATCGATTATTTTTTAAAAGAACACAACATTTTATATATTCTAGCTGTGTAGAAAGTAGGTATGCTATTGCAGCTTAAACTGAAAGAGACCTCTCTGAACTGCAGCATTTCCTGGAATTGATCTTGGTTAAAAAACCTGGAATGAAAATCACAACCACCCATGAGAGTGAAGAGGAGTTCAGATTTGGATCCGAGTTAGTTCTCCAACCTGCAGCTCAGTGTCGGAAAGACTAAAGCTGCCATCCTCTGTCACCATCCAGCATGAGGAGGTGGATGCTGCAGACGACATCCTTCATTGTGTGCAATCAGCAACCAAGGCTGCTCCTAGTTAGGAAACCTCAAGGAATTTCACCAAGCTGACCAATAATTTCACCTTTTCTTAGTAATGGTGTCGTCACACTTCAGCTGGAGAGTTTGTGAACACCTGAGGCTGTTTTTACAGAGTTTGGAGCGTTTCGTGAAGTGGAAAACTGCTGTCAAACTAGGGTGTCAAGTGTCTCATCCTCAAAATCTGTGATCAGAGGATAGTTTCCATTGAGGTCTGATGCTTTTCCTATGAGCCTGCACCAAAATTGAGAGTTATACATTGGAGGTTAAATAACACGGTTGGATTCATGGCCCTTAAACTCTTCACCACAACGAAAGACAGGCCTAACACAGAAAACTTGTAAATCCCAAAAACTATAAATCAGCGGCAACACTTTCCCAGCCAACCACTGCTCATTGGTCAAATGTTGCCATAAAGAGGAGGTTGAGATGGACTTTGACATAACAGATGTTTAACAATTTGACAAGGCGCACCAGAATGCACCATTAGTTTTTGGCTCACTGGAGATTGCCCACTCCGTAAGAGTAAAGAGTGTAGGTTCAGCCTGGTCTTCAGGTCCTCCTTTGAAGGATCCAGCCCCAGAGCTGGGGTGCAGCTCTATGCATGTAATTCCTAGCTAGTTCAGCAACTCCAGTGCTTAAAACTGTTGTCTTTAATCCTTAATCATATCTAAATACAAGAACAAAGTCGCTACGCTTTACTGCACTCCAGTTACCTAGCAACACCCATTCACAAAATGCCATACAAGGCTAACTGCAGTATAGAGGCTGAATGTACTCTCAGGTTCAGAGAGAGAGGCAGAACGAGAAGGACATTAAAGAGACATGGCTTTTCAGAGAGTAAATAACAAAGCAGTGAATACCCTGCTATGTTCTGTTCTGTGTGGTGGAGGTCTTCTAGGAACCATCAGGGGCTTCTGGTTGCCTAGCAGGTTGTAGTTTACTCTTCTGTTGACCACAGAATAGTCAACCTGCATCCTTAGAAACATCCACAGTCAGTGATATTAAGTTAATGTAAGTCCTACATTTGTTGGAGCTGCGTTTGCATCCTACCCGGTTTACAGTGTCGTCTAAATACCAGCTCCTACCTGCCATGTAATCCCGTCTTTCCTTAGCTCAGCCTTTCCATTGTTAGTCAGTCGCTCAGCCTGCTGGTCGCTCAGCCAGCCATCCAACTAGCCAGCCAATTAGTCATCTCAGAGGCAGCAGACTAGAACTTGGTCTCTTCCCACACCTAATACCTAACAGATCTTAAGGCTTACAATACAGACGAGCAATGGGCACCAGGCAGCTTTTATAAACTGCAGCTTTTGGCCCCCGGAAGAAGAAAATAAAACACAGTGATTCATGAAACTGTGTTTCCATAGCAACCGTGTGGTTATTTCATATTGGCAGGAAGAAGACTGTGGGACAAGGCTGCCTACTGTTCTGCTGTGCTCTTGTCTTCTCTCCTCTACTCTACTCAATTGTTGTATTCTTACAGTAGATCATCGTGACCTCGGAGAATCACTGTCAGATTATACAGGGGCTGAAAAATAAGCTGATGACATTTATATGCAACTATTTTAAATTTGAATAGAAACTTAGCCTGCAGTGGGGTGGTCTTGGCCACACTACTACTGTTTGAAACTTTGTAGCCACATTTAGGGCCTTTTCAGATAGTTTTGGTAATTTTATTCCTCATTAGGCAACTTCTGACAAATGTAAAAAAATGTATTTGACCATGGGGAACAATGTTAATATGTCGGCTTCCAAAGCACTTTAGTTCTTGATGCAGCTGATGCATTTACTGTTACTGCCCGAGAGGCATAAGCAAATTAAACAGCCGTTGAGGGGCACTCAGCCTCTGCTGGCTCGCCAAACAACTCATTTACAAATGTGAAGTTGTAAATTCAAAAGTATTTTTGTCAGAATCTGACTTTGTATTTACACAATATTATATTTTTTGCACTGTGATTATCTTTGCTCTTTCCCTAAAACTGGGGTTGTGTTAGTCCACTTGTTCATTTATATAGGTTCTATAGGTTTGTTGTGGTGCTGTAGTTCAAATGCACGGGTGTTATCTTACTGTATCATTTATGATTTACTCGCCCCTCTAGTCCGAGGAGGTTTAATACTGGTGTTGTCATGCGGCTCAGTGGAGATTAAGTGCAGAAGGAAAACGCGTTGGAGACAGAAGGAATTCAATTATCCAAATATAAGAGACAGACAGCATATCCGTTCTCCATCAGGTACCTCATGCAAGGAAAAGATACATTTCTCCTTTTTCATTCGGTGCTTGGGAAAATCACCCAGAGATCTGTGTGTGTGTGTGTGTGGGGGGGGGGGGGCACTGGTGATAGGACTTGAGTTAGTGTCTCCATGAATCACTTTATGATCTCATATCACTTATGCATAGACTTATGAATTATAGAAACCTCAATGAATCGTTCATCTGTCTGCAACATCTTGTGGTTCCTGTGTGGACTGTGTGCAGTGCAGTTTTATGAGTTTTCCTCTGCTCATATGAAATGATTGTAGCAGTTTACTGAACACTAGCTCTGCTCTCCTCTCCTCTGGTGTGCAGTACTGTGGGGTTTATTATGGCACAATATGATTCTGCATTGAATGGATCCATCACATTAACTGTATTTCCACACAGAGACAAAAATAGTTTTACTGTAATTTCTCCACTAGAAAAAAACATTATATGATCCAGTTTGAATAACAGAGCTTGAAACGGCACATTTTCATTTTTTAATACACCCCCCTGCAAAATTGTATTGCCAAGTGATCTTGGCTAAAGCTCCTCTTACTGGCTAGAATTGTATTTGTTGCTTGGCAACATTAACTTAGTGAACATTTTAACAGGGAGCAACTATTGAGGCTTCAGTGGTTTAATGACACAAATCTTTCTGTTGGTTCTTTTAGTCTTTTCGCTGCATGACATCCTGCTACCTGCAGGGTAACATCTCGCACTCATGTCGTCTCTTTCAAGCAATTATATGTGTGTGTGTGTGTGTGTGTGTGTGTGTGTGTGTGTGTGTGTGTGTTGAAGATACTACGTATCTCTGTGCTTTTCAGAACCATCATTGCCCCTAACCTTAACTATCCCAACTACCTAAACACAGACTCTTACCCTAACCTTAAATAAATCCAAGTCTAAACCCTCAAATAGCCCTTTTCGGTATTAAGAACTGGCCAAAATGTAATCACTTTCCAAAAATGTCTTCACTCTCGATGTCTGGTCCTCACAAAGATAGAAGAGCACTCCTATACATATGAGTACGTCATATTATGCAAGCATTTGGACAATTTGCAGTTTTAACTGACAGCTCTGTGGCCATTGCTGTTACTGTACAGTATCTGCAGAGCTGGGAATCCTGCCATTGTGACATTATGAGCGTCACTGTTGTATTTGCAGCTAATACTCAACAGAACAGGTATGAGGTGTTGAGAGGGAGCTGTAATTTGGTACCCAAAATAGGCGCGCTCTCTAAACAAAGCAGTGCGATCTATGTTTTATGGCAGATCCATGCTTGGCTCTCCAAACCAGAGACACCCAAAATAGGACCTGTGGGCAAATTCAGCAGAATCCCAGTGGCCTGAAATAGGAGCTGTGGGCAAAATCTGGCTCTCATCAAATGAGTTTGGCCCACCAAAGTGTTACACAGAGTGTAAAATGTGCTGTTTCTCAGTTATTGTGTTTAGATTTGATAACTTCTCATCTGAGTTACAATATCATGCTGGTACTTTTATTACACAGTATTTGATTTGTCACAGCCTGAAGAAGGTGCATGTACGTTTCCACAGTCAGTGATGCTTGAATATTGGTGTTTGGCAAAGTTTTGACAGTGAAGACTGATCAATAAGTCAAAAATGCTGCAAAATGATTGTATTCCCAAAGTAATCAATAAGAGAAATTCTTATTTTTGACTTAACATTTGGAATTGGACTATTGAACAAGCAGACACAACATGATCCCAGTAAAGCCCTCCTCATATTGATTTTAAATCACTGTAAAGCCTGGCCTCTTGTGGCTCGCTGCTTTTATAAAACAGTGGTAATGTAATACATCACTGTAATCAAACAGAGGGCGAGAGAGTGCACAGCTGCATGTAGAAAAACCACCATTTAAAACAGAAAATGTTCAAGGATTCTTCAACATTGTATGTTGGACAGACAGTGTGGAGTGAAGAGGCAGACAGGATACTGGGGAGAAAATTTGACTACAAGGCGTGGATTCCTCATCATTTTACACAATATAACAACTGTTATTAGGCTAAACTAAAGAAAACAGATGAGTCACACATCTTCCTCGGATATACATGGCTTTTTATTAAAACACTAAATATCCATTTGCACCCAAGCCTTGAAAATATTCTACTTATCATCCTGTTAACAAATACTATAATTCTTTAATACGTCATCCATTATCTAAAAGTTTAATGTATGATATCTTGTTTTCAAAACTACATTTCTTCTATACACTTTAACTAAAAAGCTCCACTAAATTGTTGCCAGGCAACAAACACAGTCCCAGCTGTCAAACAGGACTTTTGACTTGAACTTTTTTATTCAGAATTTCAGGCTAAGGAAGTTTCATCCCTGGAAGTGAAAACTTAAAGACATAATGTTGAAGTTGGAGTTTTATCAACTTGTATGGGTTTGGATGATCCTTAAGGTGACCCCGGACACAGAGAGAGAGAGAGAGAGAGAGAGAGAGAGAGAGAGAGAGAGATGAATTGTTGACTGAGAGAGAGACTGGCTGGCCGGCTTCCTGTTTTCTCACAGACTGTTGTTAAACTCAGTCAATCTTGGAGAGTCCCAGTGCTGCCGTCTGGGTTTAACTGGAGCTTCATCCTGGCACTGCCAACTGGCACATATGGCGTAAGGATACTGTCATTTGTTGGAGAAGTGAAGAGGGAAGTAGAGCTCAAAGTTATAGTTCGTTATCAAATTTCAGAGGTCACTTTAAGCCAAGACAGGAAACATACTTTATCCACATGTCCAGGCCAGCTCAAGGGGCGTCGTGTGTCATATGTAATATATACTGCATATTTTGCATTTCACAAACCTACTTTTATCCATTGCCCGGTGCACGCCCGGTGCACGCCCAGCACTTCTCCTTCTGCAGTATATATTACTGTCTTCACTGTTTGGATTTGGATTCGTGAGAATCTACAGCAAACACAACCTGACTGACGCTGCTGTTTTGGAAGGTATAAAATAAAGAAAGAAATCACTTGACTTGATTATTTTCATTTTATTTCATTTTCATTTTTTTGGTTTTGACCTTTTGGGAAGAATTGCTTATCTTAAATTCCCTTTTATACATGGACACATAATAGCTGGAGGCTGCTCAGTGCAGCCACAGTGTTGATCTGTTAGCCTCTGAGCAGGTCCACTGAAGCAGTTGTGGGTTAAGTGCTGTGCTCAAGGACTCCTCAGCAGTGCTTATAACAGGATATTAATAGGAGCAACTTACCTTCCCCAAACAAATGTATCCTGGTGGTCCAGGATTTGAACCTGCCACAAGACTGTTTCTCTAATCTCAACCCAGCGCCGCTAGGAATTACACCTACCCTCCACGAGTCAGCATCTCAGGATTTAAACTGAAGAATCTAAAATGGATCGTGACTTGTTTTGTGGTCATTTTATTGTACAGTATTGTTGGTGCTCGATATTGGTTCATACAGTACTTGTGACCACACAAATAAACATGAAATAAATACATTTACGTCCAATGCCAACACTCTGTGCCCTTTAGGTAACCGGGCAGAACGTGTGTGGAGGTCGGGGTGGTAAATGGACATGCCTCGGCATGACTTTCATGCAGGAGACTGCAGTTTGTTTGCCTTTTTATTTCCCATAACCACAAACTTCCACACAAACAGTACCCAGTTCTTTTAATCAGCTAGCCTGAATCATTACCTTAACAATAGTTTGTTTACCACTATCTTACCCTCTACCACACTAAGCGCCATGTGCAGATGTAAAAAGCAAGAAATGTAAAATGTTACCACTGAGTGTAATCCAGAGTCCAACATGGATGTCTGGAGATAGGAGGTGAAAGAATACAGGCAACCAATTACACATCAGTACTGCACATTGATACACAGGAAGTTTAGGTTATCATTCATTTCCAGCCTGCTCATATTTAGTTGCAGAGACTGAAGAGACAGTGGATGTGTTGCTTTACAAACTGATGTTAAAGGAAAGACCTTGAATTTAATTGGCTTCATGGTGGCTGTGGACGAGCTGATTGGACTCCGGCAGCTGCAAAACAGCAGCCCACTCAGTAGGCCACCATGCTTTGAGATCTGAGCTCTGGGTAAGGATGTTCACTTATAATGTCCATCACAAAACCAACAGGGGTCCATCACATCAGTATGCAATGATGTTCAGTAAAACGTTAACGACTTGAATTTCTCAACAACTGTTTGTGTGAAACTCATTTTTAGCCTCTGGGCTACAATCACACAGTTAATATATATCATACAAAAAGCATCTAAATGTACTGCAGACAGGTGCAACCATTGTGTCTGTGGTTGTTCAGTAGTCAACAGAAGTCCTGTGAATCCAAACAATGAGCTATCTATAGAGCTAAAAGCTTCAATGACACTTTGAACATCAGTTACGATAGATGCCCCCGTTACCGTTCTTATTTCGATTTACTTTTGGAAACTAAAGTGTTGGTCAAGAGGAGGATGAAGAGGAGGGAGGGACACGTTGATCCCGGGCACGAGGCCAAATACTTTGAGCCTTTGGCAGCGAGGACAGTTGCTGATGATGTCGGTGATGTTTTCGCAAACCGTCTCCCAAACACACACGTGCCCCTCTGGATGTTGCAGGTTATACTGGAAGTCCTGCAGGTTTCATGTACTGCGCTGGCTGGGATCATGAGGACTGTTTGGCCTCTGCAAACACTGTAGTGTCTTTCGTTGTCAAGTCTGATAAAATAACCACCATTATGTTTAATCTAGGTTTAATTATCTCGAGTGACTTTGGTGGACGTGAGACACTCGTGTTTGGTGAGTTTTCTGGCACCTATGTTTTGTTAAGCACCAAGTCTGACTCATTGAAAAATCCAAGTTTCCCAGTCGCCAATCCAATGTTGGATTGCTTCATGTCGGAAGCTGGACGTTATGCTCTGATAACTGATACATGAACACACCGGCACACCGGCTATCTCAGCTTCTCAAGCTTTGATTTTGACCATGATTATTATTAAAAGTAAAAAATCTACAAATTCTCTTGTCTAAGCTTCTCAGATGAGACAATGTGCTGCTTCTTCTTGTCTTAAGGTTTCACTACGTTAAGTATTTTGGGATAGTTGGTCGCACAACTAGCACAAAAATAAATATCTGATAACATCACCTTGGACTTTAGGAAATTGTGAGTGGTGTTTTCACTGATATTAATAAATTAATATCAGAAAGCAGTGATTAATCAACTAGGAAATAATCTTAGTTGTTAGACACACACACACACACACACACACATTTACACACATTGGGGTTATTTTTGTCCACAGAAGAAACATTTGTTAGAGGCAGCATGGCAACAGTCTCACGTGAAAAGTGTGTGTGTGTGTGTGTGTGTGTGTGTGTGTGTGTGAGATTAAAAGACGACTTTCATTCTCTTTCTCTCTCTCACAAACACACAAACATACACACGTGCACAATTAGGCGTACACACAGATGCGCGCCTTCATGCGCACGCGCAAACGCACCTTCTCTGGCGTCCTCGTTCCATCTTCATCCATCTCCCCCTCCTCTCCCTCTCTCTCTCTCTCTCTCTCTCTCCCTCTCTCTCTCTCTCTCTCACCTCTCTCCTCTCTCCTCTCCTTCTCTCTCTCCTATTTCTCTCTCCCCTCTCTCGTTCTTTCTCTCTCTCTCTCCTCTCTTTCTCTCTCACCCCTCTCTCTCTCTCTCCTCTCTCTTCCTTTCTCTCTCTTTCTCTCACCTCTCTCTTCCCTCTCTCTATCTCCCTCTCTCCCCCCCCTCTCTCCTCTCTTTCTCTCTCACCTCTCTCTCTCTCTTCCCTCTCTCTCTTCCTCTCTCTCTCTCTTCCTTTCTCTCTC
>JAVQJL010050509.1:0-39486 GCA_036024295.1 Nannoperca obscura
ATAAATACTCTTTATATTCTACTCCCTTCTGTGATATCAATAACAAATAAAAAATAATATTAGAAAAGCCACATGATTATATTTAACAGGCTGTACAAAAATAAATAATGTTTGGATATTCTGTACAAAAGGAAAAGACTTAATAGGAAGAAAACAGGGGGCCTTCTCAGAAGGCAGGAGAGACTTACTTATGAAGTAGTAGCAGGAGACAAGTCCCTCTTTAGGTCTCCACACATGCACACACACACACACACTCACACACTCCTCTTTGGTCTTTGAAGAGTTCCCTCATTGAAGGCTGTGTAGACTAAGGCAAGATATGGCTAAAGGACAAAGTACGGTGTACTGAGGCATTTAGAAACAACTAGGTGTTACAATGTGCCGCTGGCAAAAACAAAGATGAAGTGCTACAGGTTTGTGATAAATAAATGTAATCTGACAAGTTTGAAAATAAACACTATGACTATAAGCTATCTTATTTTCCATACCTGATGGGGTGAGCAAGTAGAATACGAGCTATTCTCTTTCATTTGTTTCTTTATATACTCTGCAATAACCTTCCCCACCCCTACACATAAGTCCAGCCCAGCTTGGACAAACATCAAATACATGAATTAAAGATTTGACACACTCACAGTCTCTCTCACACACACACACACACGCACAAGCATGACATTGGCACGGTAAGCAGCATGCTCTTTTAGGAAATCAGGGATGTCCATGCTTTCCTCCCCCTGATGGGAGGCAAAATGTGCCACTGCTGCACTGAGGCCAGACATGCAGCAACCTGTAATCAGTCTTTATTGCTGCAACTAGGTGGCAGTTGCCACTGTGGACCACCTTTGCAATCACAGTCATTGTGGACCAATTGAAATGTGGGACTGTTACACTATCTGGAGTCCATTAAAACCTGCAGCACTCGTGCTCTGGATGTAAACATTCATTGGCCTCTTTAGATTGTCCGTGGGAGTGTTTGTCTGGTGTCTTTCTGAAGGTTAGGTGTATGGAAGGGGGTTAGGTTGTGGAAGCAGTCAACAGGCACTCTGATTGCACAGTTCCAGTAGGGGTCGCGGCCGATCTTTGGGGTCACAGCTGTCATGGGTTAGTGTGCGCCCGTCATGGCCGATGCAGCGCAGTTGGCGCTTGCGGAAGCCTCGGCCGCAGGTCTTGGAACATACCGACCATTCTCCGAGAAGCCAGGAGGGACAGGACTGGGTGGCGCAGGACCTTGAGGCCAAGGGGCGCAGCTCCTCCGGGCAATCTCTGGAGGGATGACCCTGGGGATCTAGACACACCACCTCTCTCTGCTGCATACCACCTCCACAGGTCTGGGAGCATGGACCCCACTCCCTCAGGGTCCACTCTGCTCCTCCCACCTCTCGGATGGCATTGATTGATGGGCGGCGGCCTCCGTTGTTATTGGAGACTGAAGCAGCATTGTTGGGTCTGGGGGCAAAGTAGCTGTACTTAACCCGCGGCCTTGGGGCTTCTCCCACAGAGAGAACCTGGATGGTGAGAGGCTCTGGGAGTGGGGCGAAGCTCCGGAGGCGCTCCAGGGTGGCAGAGGAGCCGCTATATCTCAACAGTGCCCCTTGCAAGGTGATGTCAGTCTCCATGGTCATCAGCTTGTAATCGCCATTTAACAGATGGGTTCCATCCTGGCGACGCACTGCCAAGTAGCTGTTATCATTACGACCATTGCCTGGAGCACGTTGCTTGATATCCAGGTGGGTGGCACCAGCAGGGATGGTTACAACATCCTGGTAACCAGGCCTGAAACAGAGACAGACAGAGGTCAGACTTGGCCATAAGAAATATTTTGACATACATGCTAAGAGCTTTCAGTGTATATTATAAGACGTTTGTGTATGTTTGTTTACCTGGCACGATCTAGAGAGCCAGACACTTTCTTGCAGGTGGAGCCATCTCCACCACACACACCGCACTTATCAAAGCGCCGGTTAGAGCTGATGACACGATCACATCCAGCCTTCACACACTGGCCTTGAACACAAACTGAGGTGGAGTCTGGGCTGCAGGGTGTGCCATCAGCCACCTAGGAGAAGCAGAGAGACACAAATGGAGGTTTAGAGTTAAGTCTAATAAGACCGTTACATAAGAGTCTGAGTCAAAAGGTCTTTTTGCCCCAGCAAGGCAATGGCTTATCTTTCCACTTGAGGGTCTGCACAAGTAAAAGGACTGTTACGAGATAAACTAAGACCCTGAGAACGAACATTCTGAAGCAGAGTAAAAAACTGTTTATTAATGCTATCTAGTATCTCTTACCTTAGATTTGAGCACAAAGAAGTATCCAGTACCCTTGGCTCGGCACACCAGCTTGCAGCGGTCTTTGGGGGAAACTCCAGCATACTTGGGCACCCACTCCACACCCTCGCCTGAACCCAGCGACACTTGGGCTGACATGTCGTTGTGGGCCAGGCACTGTTCCTCACGGAACGACAAGCCTGAGAAAGAGACAGAGAGAGGACATATTTACTGCTTGTTTAGCCGGACCAGCATGTTAACTATCACACCAATGTGCAAGGTCATCATTTGATGTGCATCATCAAAACATGACTTCTACATTCAAGGTAAAGAACTTATTGCATTGCAAACCTGAGAACAACCACAACACATGGTGCTAAGTCATGTCCCCCATATAATTAACTAAAGAAAGTGTTTAGAACATTTCTCAAATCTTATCCCAGATTAATTATTTATATGTGATGGCAAAGATCACTTACCATTGGTATCAGGGCAGGTGTCTGTGTTACAGGAGCGGTACTGGATCCTCTTGCCCTCACAGTACTTGCCCCCATTCTTGGGCAAAGGGTTGTCACAGGCACGAAAGGAATACTGGACCCCTCCACCACAGGTCCGAGAGCAGTCGCCCCAGGGACCCCACACTCCCCAGCCACCATTGACAGGAGTCTGAAAAAAACAGGGACATCACTATTACAAGTTTGAACTGGGTTGGAGTCGGCTGATTGATTCAAAGCTGAGAGTTAAAATATGAATTGGTCAAGGAAGACAAATAGAACAGGCATGAAAGTGCAATATGTTAACAGTGTAATTGGATTGGATCTAGTTTCTACCTGGTGTTTGGCTGCTTGGCTCTTAGTGAGACATTGTCCAGCCAGACAGTAGCTGTCATGCCCACATGATGTTCCATCAGCCCAAGGGAAGTTCTTAGTCTGGCACACCAGCAAACCATTGGATGTAGTCACCGTACACCACAGAGCTGCGCATGTAGTGCTCAGATCTGGGCAGTGCTGGGAGTCTTCACCAAAGGTCAGCCGACACTGATGGTCCGCGTCATAGACTGTCCCCGGCAGGGGTAGCGGGAGCGGCTGAGGTTTGACCGGTTTATCCAGCAGGCACTGACCATGGCCGTTGTCCAGGAAGGTGGTGACCATTAGGGCGGAGCAAGGAGACCATGGCTGCTGCTGGTCCAGGTTGGACAGGGTGGAGGCCATCATATGGGAGCCCCAGTGGGCGCCGTTGACCCCGGAGCACAGCTGGGCATCATCATGAGGCATGTTGAAGACGTGGCCTGGAGGACAGATATAAAATAACATTTCTTTGAGCGCCTCTGGTATAAGTGGTTATTTAATACATTTCAAAGTTGTTATTTTTTTTTACACACAAGACCATTTTTTCCTACTTACCCAGTTCATGGGCCACAGTAAATGCTGCTTGCAGTCCATCATCCTCAATAATTGAGCAGCTTCTGTCAGGGTCGCACACTGTACCAACATCTGCCATGCCCAGAGTGTCACAGGAGTGGGCACCACACAGATCCTAAACGACAGACAGGGAGCAAAACAAAGGTTTGAATACTCTTGAATGCAGCTTCTCTTCCTCTTTTTCTATCTCTGATCCATTCTCTGTTTTAACCCACTTTCTCTTCTTAGACTCAAACTTACCGTCCTGGTGAAGAGCACAGCAGTGTCATAATGCTCGGGGTGGCGGTCACTTGGAGGGTTGTGCTGCCTCTGCCACTGGCAGAAGTTGCGGAGGGTCATGGCGGCGTTAGAGGACACCTGAGGACCTCGCTCTTCCTCGTAGACCACCAGCAGCTTCACCACTGCCAGGCTGATGGAGTTGTGGATGCTGGGGTGGCGGTACAGGCGAGATGCCACTGCCATTATGGTCAGTAGGTAGGGTTTGAGCCCGGCACCGTGGAACTCAGCCATGGACTGGTCGGCCACCAGCATGATCTCCAGGTAGCGAGGGGTGGAGACAAAACGCCTGGTCCTGTGGTGGGCTGACAGGAGAGAAGAGAAAGGTCAGAACAAATTAGGTTTACAGGTCATGTGAGCTGATATTAATTATTTTTGGTAGACATGAGTGAGTTCGTCTGCACGGTTTTATTCAAGGGGATAGAGGCTCCAAAGAGAGCTCCGGATGTGCCTGGAGGAGCCTGGCTGTGACTCAGCGTCACGCCACCGGCGGCTCCTCCTCCTCAGGGTCCACATTCCTACATTGACCTTTTCTGGTGGAAAATTATGCGAGCGAGAAAGGGCGAAAGGAGAAAATCCTTTCTGGGAGAAAATGTCTGCCGGTGCGAGTTGTACCAGGAGGCGAGTTTACACGTCTCAGCACTGCCGGGCTCTGGCTGGCCCCAACCCCGCTACTCCCCTCCCCTTTCTCCGTCATTCCTCCTCCTCTTTTCCCTTGGAGAATTTGCCTCTCTCCCTCCTTTCCTCCTCTCCTCCTCTCCCCTCCCCTCACTCATTTGGTGGTGCGTAGACGGCGCTGTCAAAAAGGCAGTCCATTGCGCATGCTGTGCACCTTGGCACACGCACAACTCCAGCTGACAGCAGTTTGGTCTACATATTCACTAGCCTATAGCCAGTGACTTATATAAAAGTCAATCTGTTGTTTGTTTTCAGCTTTAGATAAGCTGAATCTATTCTATAGAGTATATAAATAACTTTCTCTGTGCCCACTAAAAGTTGCTGTTCTGATCATTTCAGCTCTGTCTACTACAACATGAGTTACGCGTGTAAAATGTGCAGTCTTCTGCAGCCTCACCTGTCTGGTCTGCGTTAGCAGCTCCGTGCTTGACTTCGGTCTCCAGATTCTTTGGCACCCTCTGCTCGTCCTCGTTGACCCCGCACTTGGCGCTCCCCTCCTCAGCCAAAGCTGCCCGACCTCTCCGGCGGATCATATGGACATCCTCATCGGTGCCCAGGAAGTCACTCGAGTTAAGGGGCTGAATAAAATACTCTTCACCCTGAAAGTAGAATCCGCCCCTGAGCCCGTGGCACAGGTTGAGCGCCGCGGCAGAGTGTTCCTCTCCGTTCACCTTTCCCGAGAAGAAACAGCCCGGCTCGGCTCCGCTCTGGGGATCCTGTGTCGGTTGGGACTCGGGACTCCCCACAATGTGGAAGACAAAACCAGGCGCCAAGAAGGTCTGGTCAGGCTCTAGCTGCAAGACCAACTCCTTGCCAAATACGTCCAACCGGTACTCCCTCATCTCCGCTTCCTTCTCCTTTTCCTCCGCGGAGAGAGTCCGCCACGGTTCTGGTTCGCTCTCTGACCGGGCCGTCGGGTCTAGTCTGACCGGCACCAGAGAGCTCTCCTCCCAGGCGCTGTGCGCGGTGCTGACGCACAGAGCGGCAACTAAACCAATGGAAACGTGTAAAAACCACATCATATTACTGTGAAATCCGAAAAGTGGAAAGAAAAAAAGAAAAATGATAATAACGTCTCTACGAGGAAGCACGTAAATCCTTTAAAAAGGTTTTCCACTATAAGCTACAAAGTCTTTGAACTTCCACAAAACTGTCCCCAAAATTACGCACAAGCATAACAATCTAAAAAGGGATGAAATCCAGTGCAAAACTAATTTAAAGTTACGTTAAGGTCTGACTTGTTGCAAAAAAAGTCCTTTAATTCAATGAAAATTAAAGCTGGAACTCCGCAGTAAATTCCAACAGGTCTCTTTCTGTCTCAGCAGATGTCTCAGTTTCTAGCCCTCTGTTTGAGTTCTCTGCTGGCCCGTTTAGTCTGTTCTCTGCTCTTGCCTTGCAGTCAGAACAGAGCCGGTCCCTCCTATATATCCCTCTGCCTCGGGACCACCCCTTCCTGAGGTCCCTTTGATCTGAGAGCGGCCAAATCCCGTGCGCAACGAAAACGCACCAGCGACTTGGAGCGTTGCCATAATAATCAATCATTGTGGAGGAAAGAGAGCTTTAGGCAGAGAAAGGGTTTCTTCTATAAACTCAGCTTGTCTGTCACAAGATGTACATATATATTCATGTCGTTAATGGATATATTTATACTTTGCCATACAGCCTAATAAGTAGCCTCACTCGTGCCATTAGTGTTACATTTATAACACGAGTGGCCACAATAAAAAACAAACTTCTAACTCTGGCACTGTCTGCAGTGCTCTACTTTCTAGCTTAATCACTGAGCTACATCCCGCTTATTAAACTCATGTGTCTTCCAACATAAATCAGGGTGACAGGCAGCAGTGGCTGATGTGGTGCAGTGTTGTAGTGTCAGTGCAACTGGAGAAGGGAGATGGCAGCAGGTCGGGAATGGTAACCATATAGTGCTGGCCACGGCTCCGGGAGCCGTACTCACCTCCTCCGTGCCAAGCCGGCTGTGGTGCGCCGTGGCCGGGGGAGAGGGAGCAGAGAGGGGCCGCTGAGGTCTTAAGGTGGAGCGGTTCCTCCAGCAGGCTGCCTCTGCCATCAAACCAAGGCAGGCAGAGCCCCTGTTCTCCGGGTTCCTCCCCCGCCCGCCCGGGCTGTTCTCCTTCTCCAACAGACAGTTTACGCTGGAGTTTCATTAAAAATAACTGGCAAAGCAGAAATCCTATTATCTACAGTGCACCGAGAGACATCACACATAAATGAAAGCAACAGACTGTTGAGAAACAGCTATTTAGGCAAACTAACGTTATCCTTCAATATTTTGAAGTATAGTATATCATTTAGATCTAATATGGCAGCAACACGTGACATCCCTAAAAGAATGATCACATTATCATCTGTATATAAAAGAATATCATATTTATATCATCATTAATGATGAAGACATAAGTGTGGTACAATACAGTACATAACAATTTAGATAGAATAATAGAATAATTTCCACTGCAGTGAGTTACGTTTGCTTCTCTGGAGCAGTGGCAGATTAAGAAGTCCACCTTAAAAGCAACAGGTCAGACAAAGCAGATGTAATTTCACAATTCTCCAGTAGATGGTAGGCTTGGCTTTGGGAAATCCCCCAGACTGCTGAAGACCGTTTCCAAGACTTGATGGACGAAGCACACGTTTAGCCGGCAGGTGGCGCCTCAGCATCTCATTTGGGAGCCTGTGAAGGCGCAAGCAGTGCGCCACTTGCCGCAGGGAGGCAGCCCTGGTACACTTGTGTATTATGGGGAGGATGGTGGAGGGTGCTGACCCTGAACAGTGCTGCACGTGTAGGAGATTCTAACAAGGTGACATTTGCTTGTAGAGTTGAAGAATATCTTTTATTTGACATCTTCTATTTTTCTTTCCGAAACAAAACATTGTGGCCCTATAAATATACAAAACCAGTGGTGGAAAGTGACTAAATACATTTACTCAAGTAGTCAAGTTCTACTTTGCTACATTTTGTCAAATGTGTACTTCTACGTACGTACTTGTACGTTTGCGCATTATGACGCACGCAATCTTTAATTTTCAATATTTATTGGCATTTTCTCATTTTCTGCTTTGAAGAGCGTGTGTCATAGTGAGTTACAGTTAGTTAAAACACATGTAAGATCAATAAAATGTGAATGTACTGGATGCCAAGACAGAATTAACAACACAGACACAAAGATATTTAAATATATAGATTTTATGTACATATATTCATGTGGACGACTAGAAAAGAAACACTATATTCTTACAAAGGAATGATTCCGCACAGTCATATTCCAGAAGTTAAATAGTAATTTGATACAAAATTACTATAATAAATAAACCTCATCTCATTGTATTTTTTATTCACACATACCAGTTGTACAAACAATAAATTACAAGTTCAGTGCTGTGTTTCTGTCGAGAGGGGTTTCCCCACTGGAAGAGTCAGAGCAGGTTGTGTGAGTGTGTGTGTGTGTGTGTGTGTGAGTGTTGCTGAAATACTCAAATACTGTGTAAATGATGGATTGTTTCAATGGTGTGTGTAAATATGGTTGAATACTAATGCATATATGAAAAGTCTATTCGTTGTACAAAAACGTCTACATTGCGTAAATAAATCTGAATGTGTGAGGGAAGAAGACAGAAGGTGTGTGAGTGGTATGTCGATCCGGGTCATGTATCTGAAAATGAAAGGTGTCGGATGGGTGGGGTTTGCCATACAGAAAAATATAGCAAGAGCCAGCAATGTTAACACAATTACAGGAAGGTGTTTGAAAAGGTGTGTAATCAACTGTACTTTATAATGCCGGGGCATGATTAGCATTCAGGACAGTTGACGTAATCTTCTCGGTATTCTTTCTATAAAGACATTTTACAACTTTTACACAGTTTTACACATATATAATGATGCTATATTTGTCTACACTCTAAATAAAATTAAAACATGATGTGAGATTTGGTGGAAGATTTTAAAGGTGCAGATAGTTTAGTTTTTTCACTTAAAGGAATTTGTAATCACTGTCTTGAGAGTTAGATGAGAAGATTGAAACCCCACACTCGTGTCTGAGAGTGGTATCAATTTCCTCATTTGTTTTTTGGCAAGAAAACTAAGTGTAAAGTGTGTAAAGTGTATTTCCCAAAATGTCAAACTATTAATTTAAATCGACTGCAACATCACTTTCCAGAATCAGTTTCTTTGGAGAAAGTATTTCCAGAGACATTGTTGACTGAGAACTGACGTAACCAAGGAATTGTTTCTGGAGTTAGACGTTTTTGCTGTGACCACAACAAATTCTATTCCATTCATCTACTGGTGTGGAGGCACCAGATGGATATCTCAAAACTGGAGCCAAACCAAACCTATTTGCATGACCAGATTCCATGACCCCTTAAAAATCATCCATTCTGTAGCACAATCTGAACCGTTGTTACGTGGCAAACTCCACCCACCAGGGTTGGAATCAATTACAAATACAGGATGTAAAGTTTCAAATAGAGAATGAGAAATAAAATGAAGAGTTGAATTGCAAAAGGACATTAATGGCTGCATTAGTATCGCTCTTGCTGTCGTTACGAGCATCCAGGGCACACATTGTCATATTAGCATTGCTTCCTAAACAGATAAACAGACAAACAAACAGATATTGACCTCCAAAAAAAGTAAAACAACAAAAAAGATGAGGACTTTTAACCTCCCAGCTCCAGCATATTGATTGATACAAATGGGACTGAGAGTGAAGAAGCTTCAAGACAAAGTAGAGTAGACATGAACACATGTTCGCGGTACATACTGCATGTGCTTGAAACACAGGCCTGGGTACATGAATGTGCTAGCACATAACCTGCACACTAAGACACACAGACACTACACAAACACACACACAAATCATGCATTGCCCCGAATCTGTGAGTCATCATTAACCTCCGTAAATGTTAAGAAGTGTCGTAGTTACTTTGCCCCTTTGTCGGTTTAACAGTTTGTCTGAAGGCCACCATTCCCTCCCTATCCATCCCATCACACCATGCTGCTGTTTCTACACTGTACAGCTGATTATCACTTTCAGTACGATTGATACTTGTGTCATCAGGAAAGATTTTCTTCTCAACTTCTCAAGAACCTGAGCATAGAGAAGCATTAGAGGAGTTTAAGACTGGGTTTGACTTATTTGTTTCCCAGCTGTGTACAATATTACTGTGCAATGCACTGCCTGTTCATTGCAGGCCGTGAAGTCACCCTCCCATGCATCCTCATTTGGAAATCGCATTCAGAAGCTTATGCTTGCTATTGGATGCACTCGACATAACAGTCATCACTGTTATGAGTTTATGTTCAGTCTTCCCCTCTCCTTGTGCTCCTTTCTGGTTTTCAGCTGGACAGATATGTTAAATAAAGACACAGATCGCTTATAGTCGGGGAATACGGGTAGTCCTGATCCAGGTCTTCCATTCTCCGTCTGCTGTAGCTTGAACATTTCAGTCACTGAACAGCTTATAAAATTCTTTACGATCACTCAGAAGATAAGGAGACCACCATTTAGTGAGAATGCTGGTATATACCCTTTGGCCATCAGTAGTACCACTGACAGCACTGCTGCAGAGACAAACTTTATACAAATCCTGTGAAGTCTTTGACTTTACATGGTTTGTGATGTTTTTTGTTATTGGAAGACACCTTCTTGGTTGGAGTGACTCAGGCTTTTTCTTGCTAAGAAGATTGCTACAAAGATATCCAGTGAGTTAGTATGCTTAACAGATGTTATGAGCCGCTTAGTGACCGAAGTGTCCAAGTTATGGGAGATGGCTATCCAGGACGGTGGTGTAGCACTAGGATATGGGCAGAAATCATAACAAGGTGAATAACGAGTGCTTCCCATCGTTGGGGCTCTTGTCTTAGACACACTCATGACAAAAGACAAAGGGATGCGGCTTCCAAACCCCCACAGTGATTAGAACACATGGAATAGCATAAAAAAAAACATGACACGCATGCCATTACAGGGTAAAACACACTAGGCCTCCAGGGTTCGAAGACAGAAGTAAAGACAATCAGTTACTGTCCATGTGGAAATGACATGCACTTGAAGTCCTTAGCTATGGCAGGGCCATACTTGTCACTATCATATGGAAACTGTCCTCCATCCTACTTGTGCTCTGCATAGCTACAATGATTCCAGGACCTTCCTCTGGCATATAGCCAGGTACATCCATGCTAATCTGTCTCTGAGTCTCTGCATATCTGCTCCAGGTGCATTCAGCCAACATTCACAGTCCTGTTTAAGGTCTTAAATTCATTGGTACTCCATCCAGCACTTGAGACCTTTTTCTGATGTACAGATTAAACTTCTTCTTATGAATTGTTTCAGGTCTTTTCATCTCTTGTCACCTCAACATTTCTTCACCAGACAGTGTTTGAAGGCGGAGGGGCGGGAACCTAGCGTGCAGCCCTTGGACAGTTTCCCGTCCTGGTCCTTACACTGCACTGTCCGGCTCTGCCAGCCAGTGTCACAAGTCCTAGAGCAGGTCATCCAGGAGCCCGTTAACCACTGGGGCCCTGGGGTTGGGGTGGAGGCAAATGGAGCAGTAGGTGGCCCTGGGACCAGGACCAGGGGAGCGGAGGAAGATGTAGTGGTGCTACTGGTGGTGGAGGTGGTTCTTGTCGTGGTTGAGACTGTTGTAGTGCTCTGCGCAGGGGTGGACTTTGGGTTGGGGACGAGCGGAGCTGGCGGCTGCTGTGGGGCCGTCCGGCGGGGCATGAAGAAGCTATAACGGACATCCAGGGCCTTTTTAGCGTCTGTTGCTAGAATCTGGATCACCAAGGCTTCTTGGAGGGCCCCAGGACCCATGCTGTGCAGCCACTCGTCCCTTTGGCTCCAGCCGCTGTAGTTGAGCACAGAACCGTTGAGCGGGATGATTGTCTCAGAGGTGGAGATCATGAACTTGCCATTTAGGAGGTACTCGCTGCTGGACCGTCGGAGGGCCAGGTAGGCGGTGTAGCGGGTCTGGTCCTTGGCCTTGTGCTGGCGAACCTTGATGTGGGTGGAGCCTGCTGGGATCTTCACCACATCAGTGTAGCCCTTACTGTTTGGCAAGAGAGAAAGTTTAGGATGAGACTATGTGGGTCGCATTTGAACAATGTCTTCCCATTCAGCTGACATGACGTAAACACAGCATTAAAAAGCCATTAGATATCTCTTGTGATATACTTAATACATTTCTCTAAATTCTACATGTGCAAATGTACTGTCACTAAACTACAACTCCCCTCTGATGCACGTGTGCAAATGTCTGCATGTAACATTGTTCCCACACTTCAACTCTTCTCTCTTACCTCTTCTTGGTGAAGTTGCCCACCACGCGTATACACCCTGTGCTGTCGCCTCCACATATACCACACTTGTCAAACTGGAGCTTGGAGCCAATGATGCCGTCGCAGCCGGTCCGCACACATTTCCCCTTCACACACACCGAGCTGCTGTAAGGGCGACACTCGGTCCCGTCTACCACCTGAAGACAGACGCTCACAACATCACCATCATCCTCGACCTTTACTTTCACCAAATACACTGCACGCCTTTTCTTTTTAAACTAACTCACCCTGTGAGAGAACACCACGTAGTATCCTGTTCCTTTTGCTCTGCAGGTCAACTTGCACACATCTTTAGGGAGGACCCCTGCATATTTAGGCACCCACTCGACAAAGGTCTTCACGCCTTTAGGATCTGTCTGGGGGCCGTTGCGCACCTCACACTGCTCCTGCCGGAAACTCTTATCTGCAGAAAAGGATCATAAAATGAGTTTGAAAGGAAGGACTGTATACTTTGTATGACTCATTAGCTCATACTATTATAATCATGCATGCATTCTCAGACTGTCACACTCACTTGCTGCTGGACACGGTGAGACGCTGCAGGACCGATAGATGGCTCTCTTCCCTGTGCAGTAGCGTCCGTTGTTCCGTGGTGGCGGGTTGTTGCACAGACGCTGGGCGAACTGCAAGCCGCCTCCGCAAGTTCTGGAGCACGCGCCCCAAGAACCCCAGGAACTCCAGCTGCCGTGGTTGGACGCCTGGGAGGGAGAGGAGAGGAGCGAAGAGGAGGAGAGGGAAGATGAAAGAGGAGGTAAGCAGAGACATGACAGCAGAGGAGAAAGAGAGCAATGAGGAGAATAGAAAGAGAAAAAAGGAGGAGATAAGAGGAATATTAGTGTTTATCAGACATGTTGGAAGTCAGAGTGGACACAGGGAAAGCTCTTTGAAGAGAGATTTGTGATAAGAAAAATGTGTGCATTGTGGTCTGTGGTGTAACAGCTCACATGTTTCCCCTGAGGAGCAGCCTCAATGAAATTCTTATGGTAATGTACTTCATTTTTGTGTTTTTCCAACCAGAGCTACATGAGTCATCTGTGATAAAATGACTGAATAAGTAGCATTTAACATTTTATGAGACAAAGTTGATTTTATAACCTCTGAAGTTCTGCAATGCTTTTTTGGAAACAGCTTTTCCATTTAGTTCTTAAGTAGTACTTGAACGGCTACTTTCCACAGTAAAAGCTACTTAATCTGCAATCATACTGCTAGAAATATATAGAGGTTCAAAGATTCTGAAGGCTAAAATGGAGAAGGGCTGAACGGTGCTCTGAGCAGTAAACTGGTCGTCATACGAGCCAGTGAAAAGGAAGCGGATCAGAACTTGGGCCGGATCCACACATACATTTGTCTGCCAAGGATGGAGTCAAGACTCATCAAATGTCATGTGACAAATAAACAAAGAAAATACTCTTTCCCATTCCTTTTGACTTCTTTCCCTCTCTGACACACAGACTCGACACGCCTGCCAAGAACAGATTTGGTCCTTTAACTCATTAAGGCCAAATTCAATTTAGATCTGTGTGAGTAAGGCCAAGGAAACAAATCGCACAGATCTACAGTGGCATAAACAAAGCGGACCACACAATGAAGTCACATAAAGACCCCGTGACATTTTCTTCTCTTGGTTTGTCTCTCCCTCCCTCTCTACTTTATCTTATCTTTTTCTGTCTTAGCAGCTGCCCTGTGTACTGTATGTTACGTTCAATCCTATTGTCTCTGTCTCCGGCAGACAAGTCTGTACAATATGGAAATGAGTCTGCCTAAAATATCGGTCTATTTTAGATGTTAGTCTTTTTCGTCTCTCTCGACAAACAGCTTCTATCTCTGAGTCCTCTTCCGTCTTACCGAGTAGTGTCTCTTGCGGGTCTTATCCACGCACTTTCCCTGCAGGCAGATGCGTCCCTTCCCACAGGGAGTTCCTTCCACGGCCGGCAGCTTCTTGGTCAGACACACCATCTGTCCCTGGCGAATCACGGCGCACCACAGCCGGGAACACACGTCCATGCCCGGGCAGACCGTGTACTCGGGGCCGAAGGCCAGGCGACACTGGCGGACGGCGTCGTAGCTCTGACCTGGGAGCTCCTCGGGACCCAATAGGGGCTGGCGAGGAGAATCTAGGAGACACTCGGCTGTGGCAGGAAAGAAGGGACATTTAAAAAAGCTCTGCAACCTCTCTCTGCAAACTCTATTTTAGTCTTTCGACAAATAAGGTCTGTATGACCCATCACTCAATAAATCACTGGATCAGCATTAGATAGTGTCAAGCTTGAAACAATGCTGCTGAAACAGGAATGCAAAGTATGACTCATCTTGATTTCCTGCCAGAGATCTTTCTTTGGCTGCAGTTGTTAAGAACTTAATAGGATTGTAAATAACTCTCTATAAACAGGGATTGCAGCTCTGTTTGGTAGTAAACAGCTCTCAGTGATAGGTACTGTTGGAGAAAATCTATCACAAGTTACATTCACATGGATGCAATTTATAGAAGCAGACAATAAAACTCCTACTGGCTGGGAAAAGTTCTAACTATTAAAAAGAACTACAGCTGTTTGTTGAAACACAAGCGGGGCCCTTTCTTTCCCCCGTGTTTTTATAGTTTTCTCCCCCACTCACCGTTGCCATCATCAAAGAAGTCAGTGATGGTGGCTGAGGTGCAGCGGCTCCAGGGTTTGGACGCGTCGATGGAGGTGAGGATGGAGGACATGAGCCGCTTGTCGCTGTTCACCCCGAAACGCTCCTCGCAGAACTTGGAGTCGTCATGGGACAAACCGAGCAGGTGACCTGGGGCACAGGGAGAGAGGACACGTTCACCGGGAGGTTCTGGGTACAGGATGTACAGAACCAGTTGATGGCAGAGAGAGAGATGATGAGACGTGTCATGGGTTTGCACATGCAGCAGCAAGGAGAAAAGAAAACATACTCAGGTATCAGGTGTGTGACATCAGACAATACCTGCCTGATACAACAAGAGAGGTGTGCTGACAGATGTGCATGCCGTGGCGTGTTCCTCTCTTTGTTTGTGTGCTGGTGTGTGTGTGTGTATCCATGCCTACCAATCTCATGTGCAACGGTAAACGCAGCGTGAAGCCCATCGTCCTCGATGACGGCGCAGCTTCTCTCTGGAGAGCAGATGGTGCCGACGTCCGCCATGCCCAGCGTGTCGCAGGAGTGGTGGCCACAGAGGTCCTGGATGAAGGAAATACTGTAAGTTTGAATCAGCACGTCATCAAAACAAAGTGGGGATAACCTGTAGATTTCAATAGTGGTCTTCATCCGGCTGCTTGTGGAACAATTGATCTTATTTCAACATCACCTCTCACAAAACATTCACTGATATTACTGAAGGCAAATCAACAAAAACTGGATGGATATTTGGCCTTCTACGTCTTAATGAAAGATACGAGCCATCTCCCTTTTCTGGGCAAATGTATTATTGGACCTTTTGGCTCTCATTCTACTTCTTGTTCAGCTTGCTACATCTGTTGTTACTCTCCTCCAGGCCCATCAGCCCGCTCAGATCCTATTCTAATCAGAAACCATGTGTTACTAACTCTTTCTCTGAAGATACTGCCATTTCTTCTGCTGTTCCACTAAAGTAAGAGTGCAAGCACTGGTCCATGGTCACGAGTCAGACTTTAGCTCTGGTTGTTCTTCTCCTCCTTCCTCTGCATCTTTTTAAATCAGTATGAAGTTGAGTTTATACTTGCGATACACATATTGTAAACATATTGTAAACATGTGTTTCAGTCACTGTGAGTCAATTCAAGGCATCATGCCCTTCTTATTTCTTTTGTCTTTGTCTCGGACTCATAAAAGGGCACTCCTGCAATCCAGTATGCAGTTCCACAGCGTCGGGGGCTTGTGAGAGACATCCAACAAAGGATGGTCAGAATCGATGCAACAGAGCTCCACGTACCTCCCACCTCCCATAATGCAAAGCTTTAGAGCCTCTCTGCCTTTCAAACTCCACAATGTTAAGTCCAAACTGAGATGTTCAAGTGATGTCAATTGAGTCATTTCCTCAGACTTGAGCCACAGGAGACACATGAATTTGTCTCTGACAGCTTCTAACACCCGCTTCCTTCCTCTGCCTTCGCCACCTCTCTGTCTGCCTCATGGGGTGCCAGTCTGCCAGAGCATATAGTATTGATCTTTGTTTTGATTCCCACACATGTCCATGCAGATGAGGCCTCAGGCTGCACTGCTGGGCCCCGCTGAGTGCAGCGATCAATCAGTTAATCGTTCCGTCGCATCAGAGCACACATGCCTGCACACGGACCTGCGTGCATGTGCGCACAC
The DNA here is from genome assembly GCA_036024295.1 of Nannoperca obscura. Classification (NCBI taxonomy): domain Eukaryota; kingdom Metazoa; phylum Chordata; class Actinopteri; order Centrarchiformes; family Percichthyidae; genus Nannoperca; species Nannoperca obscura. The sequence goes on from JAVQJL010050509.1 coordinate 16,297, forward strand.
ACTCGCAATGCAGCAGATACACGCTCAGAATGTACACAGACAAAAATCCATGCATGTGTAATGAGAACATCCAAAAAAGGAAAAACACACACACACGTCCTGTGGGGAGGATGAATCGTCATGTTAAGTGGTGCTGACAGGCCTGCAGGGTCGTGCGAGAGGCTCTCTGGGGAGGCTGTTTACCCGATGCAGGCGGATCGGTTTGGAACAAAATGCCTTGTGTTCTGCGCTCCCACACATGACTGACTGGGTGGGACTACCTCACACACACACTGGCACACACACGTGCAAGTACACACAGACGCACATAGCTATAAGAACGTATGGTACACTCCCAACCAAATACACACAAACACAGGCACACACTGAGAGAACAGGAAGAGAGTGCCTGCTTTAGCCAGTTGACTGCTGGATACACAAGAAGCCAACAAAGGGCAAGTCAAACACTCACGGCATGGATGCTGCTGAGAGATGAACTGTTTCTCTTCACAAGCTCCAAAGCTATGGAGGGAAGCCTGTTTGTTTTGAATCCGATGTATAGAGAAGTTTATCTTCATATTTTGTGTGTTTCTCTTTCCCGTTCCCACACTCTTCTCACGTTCTTTACACCTCCCTCAATTTCATTTATTTATCCCTTCACCCCCTCCCAGGCTCCAGTGCGAGGCCTGTTTTTGTTTCAATCTTTCTTGTACACAGCTTTTGTTGGTACTACACGGTGTAACAGGAAACACGTGAGTTGAAAAGCAGAAAAATGGGAATCTCCTGTTGGAAATGAAATGGTGAAAAAATATCTGAAATGACCCCAGAACTTTTCATCCAAAGGCCTCTCACACAAAGCATAAAAAGAGGGACGGAAAGAGAAATAAGTAAAGGAATCAGATGCTGGGGGGAAAGGATTGGGGGGGGGTTGCAGGAAATTAAAGAGAAGAACTGAGGAGAACAAGGAGTTACAGAAATATTGGCAGAAATAACAGGAGAACAGGTGGCAAGCTGGTTGTGAAGGTCAGGAGACGATCAGAGCTGTTATGTGTGTGTGTGTGTGTGTGTGTTACAAGACCACTTGCAGTCTAAGCCAAGGATTGTGTTAAACAAACAGCCAGCCAGACCCAGACCCAGACCCACACACACACACACACACACACACACCCTCTTGCAGAGTGAGTTTAGCTCACTGTGTGTGAGGAAAACACACTACAGGCTGATTTCAACCATCCTGCTAATCAAAAGCAACAAAAACCAGCCTTCCATCACTGACTGCACAGGTCAAAAGGGTGAAACCAGTGATTGACAGGTTGTCAAATTATTTCAACTATTGGATGGACTGGAAATTTGGTACAGACATGCACGCCTCCCTTCAGATGATTTGCAATAAATGTAGTTAATTCCTTAACTTTCTTTAGGTCAAAATATTAATTTGTCCAACACTTTGGTTTATGAAGGGCTGGGGTCGAGGGATTGGGCTCCAAGAGCTGTCTGCAGGTTGTCAACATATGCCAGTCGAAGTATAGCACGTGTGAAATATCAGGAACGGTTAAAACAAATACAGGGACTAGCTGTGACGGGGGCGAGGGCTGGGAAATGTACACTTCACTGTACAGACAAACACACGGAGGAGGCGAGGAGGGCGGCGATATAACTATGTGTTTAACACATGTGGAGGAGATGGATTGTGTATAGGTGCATGCTGTGTGTATCTTACATCAATCATCATTACATAAGGTCCAACTCTGTGTTTCTGCAAACTACTGCATAATAGTAGCATAATATATATATGTACATATATGTACCGTAAAAAGTTTATATATATTTATGTTTATACATATATTTCGTTTTGTATACATTTGGAATTTAAATATATCTTTTCTCAGACTTTTTTGAGACAAGTTCTGTTTTCACTTTGGGATCAGAACGCAACATAATCTCAACTCAACGTCCACTTACTCATTTTCTTCCACTTTAGTTCTGTATGTGTAATTAGTTTAATCTAAATCCACTCATGCACACAGTTTGGAAAGGAAAAATGTACAAAATGACATAAATATAAATAAATATTATATTTCACATATATTATTACAAATCTGACAGTGGCTTGATCTCAACCCCAGTTGAAAATATCACTGGCATCACAAGTTCCTGTTAGCAATGTCTATCCAAATATTTGAGCTGTTGCTGCAAGAAGCAAAAAAACTAAAATCAAATAGCAGCATGAACACACATGTATGTCAGTATCTCCACAGCTCTGCAGCTCCTCTCTGGTCACCTTATAGTAGGGCTTTGTCTACTGTCCAAGCTCACAACAAGTGAACACAGCCATGCATAACACTTAACGTTCCCATATAACCGAACACACTCAGAACAGCCCCGAGGCCCCTCAATGTGCCCCGTTGTTTTGTTGTGGTGCTGGTATGTGTGGAACTGGGTGACACGGCCACACGGGTCAGCTCAGTGCGGGTACGGGGTGTTGGAGTAATTGGGACTGACCACAAAGAGAGTTCCCTCCAACTCTGTGCACTCTTACTGCACCCCCCCACTCCCATGTGGGAACAATGGACTGGTCTGACTTCACAGTCACAAAGTCCTCAGTGAGCTTCAGTTCTAGTTCAGGATCTACTTTACAGTCGCTCCAAATACACAGACGAGAGAAGTTGCTTCTATTCGTGCACAAACAATCAATACTATTTGGTTTCTTGACACCTCTGACGTTCAGTACAATGGAGCATCTGAAATTAATCTACAGCACATCTATGTTTGTTTTCCCCTGTTAAGTTTCCACTGGGGTCACAGCCAAAGTTATTTTCCTGAGAAAATAGTTAACACTTCGACATGCTTCATGTATCCAACTTCTTTTTCTTTCTTTTCTTCTTTTTTAACTGCAAAAGGCAGCAAGGTACGAGGTACCTGAGCCAAATCAAGTTATTTCCTGACTGGCGTTCTGTCAGTGGAAACTCTAATGGCTCGACTGTGTGTGTAAAATCTCTCGACTTTGTATGTGGATGTTTTCTGACAGCCACTCTCGCAGAATGATTAATGGCTAAATGAAACGTGTGGTAAAGAATAGAGCAAAACAACCCTTGTTTTACAAGATGTCAGCATCTTCACATTCCACGTTTTCCTTTGTACGACCTTAGCTGCAATAAGAGTGGATGCATGCAAAGAATGTGGCTTTAGAAATGTCACTTTCACTAAATCACACAGCGTCTGTTTACTGCAGAGTTTGGACGTAAACAAACCTCAGCTCTGCTTGTCTGTCTGTTATAATGATGCACACGGTAAAGGAACAGCAATCGGAGCACTCAGCCCAACGACTAAATCCTGAAAATGTCCTTTAAAAGCCAGAGTTCAAAGGTCAAAGTAAGGCGGTGGCTGCTTTCTTTGGCTTATTAAGGTCACGACCCTAAAGTCAAGTCATGCATTAGCTGCTTATTTTGAATACTGATGTAGGTGCAGTTAGGCTCGTCACAGATAGGGATCAGGAACCCACCTCATAATGTCTCTCAGAGGTCTGCACTGTGTTACAGGGGGCCAATTATACGCTCTGTGTACAAGTGGGGTGGGGTCACCTTCTTCTCCTGCTGATAGGTAACATCTACACTATGACCTCCATGTTCAGTAGTGAGTTGTTACACTTTGTCTGAAAAGAACTAAAATCACAAGGAAACGCTGCAGAGAAGAAAGGTCTAATAAAATGATATCAATACTTGTATGAGATACTGTCTGGAACTGTGCATAACTGTAAGCCCCAACCTGGACTGCTTGGAGATGAAAAGGCATTTTAAATCAATGGAAATATACAGAGAGTGGATGGGTGTTGCCAGGGTGAGCATGAGTATTTTAATGGGATCAAAGCCCAAGAAGAATACAGAAAACCCCACAGTATACCGCCTGTCATGTTTCATTAGTTTCCTTTTCACTTCAACTTTTTGCCTTCCTGTCCTGGGGCTGCCACAGAGGTATCCATGCCCGCCTGACCCTGCCCCACCCTGCCAAACGCAACCACTGGAGGATGGCAGTGTCGTCTGGCTCTTCCAGTCTTGCCCGTGCAGGTGTAGTGGCAACCGGGTTAGCACGAGGTGGTTGGCACGCAGGAACTGTGCCACCTCGCCAGCTTGCCGACCTCAAGTATGCACAGCTGCCTTGCCAATGCATGACGCCGCCAACTTGCAGCCGGTGCCAGGAGATCTGAGGTAATACCCCCAGTGCTTGCTTTTTCCGCCCCAAGCCACGACAAGACCCTGCACGAGTTGAACACACCGCAGTCCAAGGTAAGCTATCTGACACGTTAACTGGAGCCAACCACTATGAAGCCACACCCGGTGAGGTGAAAAATGCATGGAGATCTGCTGCTGCCCTGCGGCTTTCCACCAGGCAGGGAGGGAAGGAGGAGGAAGGAGGAGGATAGAGAAAGGGATGGTGAAAGAAGGCATAAAGTGTGGTCTCGGTAAACGTATGGCTTCTCACTGGGTGGATGTGTTTGTTTTCTGACAGCTCCCAGGCCCAGCTGACAGACGAAGGGAAAGTTAGTGGGGAAAATGTGCAGACTGGAGTGATGAGAGAGCAAGAGAAAGGCATTTCAAGGCTGGGATGGCTACCTAATTAACTGCAGTTTCAAGGAAGTTTAAGAGATATTTCTGCAATGCACCCAGCAGCTGATTTCAAACCTCCTCCCATGGGAAGAATTTGCGTGCACGACCGCGGGCGCGCGCCCCAGATCACACAGACTCCGAGGCTTTGGGGCTGTCAGGGGACTGGGAGGGGAGGCTGGAGACAGAAGAGCCTGCCTAGAAAAACACCAGGCGCAGGAAATACAGTTTATATGACTGTTTCACAGACGCTGCGCCGAATTACGCACGAAAGATTCAGCAAAAAGAAGTAGAGAAGAGAAACAGAAGGAGAAGGAAAACATACACAAAAGGGGCGGCTTTAACCAGAGACATATGGGAAGCAGGTTGGGCAGTCTTCACTTACTCTGATACAAATGGGTCAAATGTAGCACTTTTTGTGTGCTTAGGCAACAAATCACGCGCAATTACACTATTACTGTCCTAAAAGGTCACGTGTGTCACTGATTTTCACTACTTTGCTGCACATTGGTGTGTGTTGCCGTTTATGGGCCATTTGCAATAAGACCCCGGGGCTCGATGTGTCACGTGCAGCAGCTGCCCCCGCGTGCACTATCAAAATACAAACAAACCGCGGCATCACGCCTCGGTGAGCCTGCCAGGTGAGAGGAGCGGACAGGTGGGGGTGCGGACAACCAGGGAAGTTTGTTTACCTGCCTGGTGAAGAGGATGGCGGCGTCGTGGTGCTGCAGGTGGTCGTCGTCCAGAGGGTTTTGTTGGTTCTGCCACTTGCAGAAGCTCTTCAGCGTCGCCGCCGCGTTCTTGGTCACCTCGAGCCCCTTCTCCTTCTCGGTGACCGTGGACACCTTCACCACCGACAGCCGGATGGGGTTCTCGATGCTGGCGTGCCCATACAGCTTGGAGGCGATGGAGGCCAGTGTGAGCAGGTAGTGGTTCAAGTCTTTGCCATATTTCTTGATCATGGTGTCATCCGCCACCAGGAGCAGCTCCACGTGCCTGGCGCGGGAGACCGACCTCTTGAGCCGCGTGCCAGGCTCCGACGCAGCCGGTTTGGCGAGCCGGCTCCACCATCTCCGCCCGCGCGCGTCGTGGTTATCTGTGTTTTCCTCTTCCAGCCCCTCTTTGTCCCGTCTCCCCTTTCCGGGACCTCGGTGCCGGCGTTTCCCCGCCGCATCCCTGCGTCCTCTGCGCCCGTCGCGCGTCCCGCAGCTCTCGCGCCCCTCGCGCATGGCCTCGAAGCTGAAACTCTCGCGCGTGAACACGTGGAGCGCGCTCTCCGCGTCCTTGTCCTGCAGGGCGCGCACGTCGCGCTCGTGTCCCTTCGCCCTGATAATAGGCGTGATGGTGTAGCGCGCGTGGTTCACGGCGAAGAAGCCCTCGAGACCCCCGCCGCAAAGGTTGAAGACGGCGAGTGACTCCGGGCTGGAGTCCACTGTCCCCCGGTACACGCACTCCCGCGACGCAGGGCTGTCCCCCATCACAGCGAGCACATACTGGCTGAAGTGATGCGACAGCGCCGTCTCGTCCCGCTCCATGTCCAGCTGAAACCGGCTCCCATCCAGGTACACCAGGTAGCCCACCTTCCCTCCTCCATGGTAGATCCGGTCAATGGTCCGCACGACCCCGTCTGTCCTCCGGGCAGGCATGAGAAGCGACCCGTTCACAGGTGGAAGATAGAAACCCTGGAAAGTAGAAAGCCCGGCTCCCAGCTCCAACTCCACGACGCACAGTAACAGCAGCCGAAACCAGAGCATGCCCTCGACCAGAGCTCCAAGGAGCCGCACCATTGTTCATTCCAACCCGAAAAACATCTATGTATCCACTAAAACAGCCCCGGCCTGGCCGAAGAGACAACTTTGAGTATTTGTTCCTCCAAAAAGCGCATCCCCCCGGTGTCCAAATCCCCCATGAAAACAACACACAGCAGTAACCAACAGGCGAGCAAACTAAACCATTGAGGAAAAAACGGGAAAGAAAAAGAGCAGCAGAGGAACTGTGTGCAGGCTGGAGAGCACTGAACTGAACTTGGAGAACAAAAACACAAAGTTTGCTCTTAATAGGACCCGGAGAGAAAAAGTCCTGCCCCCTTTGCGCTCAATCACCACTCCTCCACCCCCCTCTTCTCTCTCTCTCTGCCTCTCTTCCTCAAATCACAGTAAAGTCAAGTGCTGGAGGAGAGGAGAGGAGAGAAACCTGAACAATGCTGTCACTGGAGTATTTCCCATTGCTTCAGCAGAGGGAAGAGGAACCTGCGACACTTTGAAAGTCTGTGGAAGAAAAAAAGATCCTCACTGACAAACCAGAAAATCTACCTCATCATCAACATCACTTGTAGCATGAAAACACAACAGAAAAACAAGTTCCTAAACAGCCACATGCTGCTGCTCCCAGGACCAACACCATTCATCTAAAAAATGTCCCCATTAAACACCAGCCTGTTATTTTTACACTTTTACCACTTTGACTCCGTTAATAATTGAAGGCTACAAAGTCCAACAGGAATTGACTGGAGCGTTTTCAGCAAACTAGAGAGGAATAGATAATTTATGGCCATTCCCAAATAAGAGTTCTGGGAGTTCACCATCCCCGTGTGAGACATTTAATGGTGTGGGTGAGAGAGCAGGAGGAGGAGATGGAGGAACTCTGTGAGCATGAATATAATGGGTGCTGTATTGCTGCACTTGTGTATGAGAAAGTAAAGAAGAAAGAATGAAAGCACATGAGTTTGCAGGTGTGTGAATAGGCCTGGAACTGCTCTGGGAACTGTCTTGATTAATTATTGCACCTTTAGGGAAGTGTGTGTGGTGGTGCCAGTGGGATGTCATACTTGTGTGCTGACAGGGATTTAGCCATGCATACCTCACCATGTCTCACACACAAACACAAACATGCAGCCAATTTTCTTAAAAGTTGCAAAACACCATTTGCTGAGTCACCTAACAGCTATTACCTTTGCACACCACGGAGGGGGTTTCAGTGTCTGTATGCCAAGAGGGAGGCCTCTCTTTGTGGATGCATAACTTGAGAACAGATATTACGTTTCAACTTTGTCGCATCAAGTGGCGAGAGAGGCCATGTCGTCTCTCCCTAAAGCGCCGCGCTAATCCAAAGCCCCTACTACGTGACTGAGTGGTGTGGGTTAGTATGGCCTGGTGCATGCAGGGATGCAGCCAGGGAGTGGGCGTGAGAGCGAGAGAGTGTCTGGGGTGGGCGGACGCGCGTCCAAAAAACTGAACATGGTGTGCTTGCCACCGTAAGCCTGGCCGCCCCTGTCAAATCCCACCGTGGTACAATCCACACATGAAACATCCCACACCCAAGGATGCACTCTGCATTCAAATAAGCCTCTGGCAAAATGTTGACAGTTCCTCAACAGAGCTGTAGCTGCTGAAGTCAAGTGATATTTGCAGCCGGTTTGGACTCAATACATTTAAATTTGACAACAACAATGCATTGGATGTAGGGAAATCACATTAACATGAACAGTTCATCAGTAATATATGAAACATCCACATCATTTTAACCGTGTACACTTTCTGTTTGGTGTCTGGTCAAACCTTTCCAAGGGGTGGGAGGGTTGCATTGGGGGCCCTTGGGCTCATTACTTCAGTGTTTCTAAAATCTCTGCTACGGCCCTGCTGCCCAGTACTGAACATGAAAACATTGTGCCCACAACTTCAAGATGGTGGCCACTGCAGAGCGGATCCAGTATCAAGCTGAACTTCATGTCAACATCACCCAACTGTTATGCAATGCACTCCCCCCCCCCCCACTACCCGTCTCTTTTTCTCCCTGTCCTCAAGTCTCGTCTCCACCTCCACCCCCCCTGCTGCTGCCGCATGCTTTTCCTTTACACCAAACTGTCAAGTGTATTACTTGCAGTAAAAAGACGCCCATAAAGACAGAGCAAGCCGGAGCTGTGTGTGTGATATCAACACGGACCTTTGGCACTTATGTACGAGTGTGTTTGTGCTTCAGATGGGAACAGAAACGACTGAGAAGACACCAGCATGGATCTTCAAAAGTTAATTAGAGAAGAGAAGTGTTTTTCCTGCTTTTGCATGAGCAGGGTTCCAGATATTGCCTCCCTGAAAGTACTGAGACATATGTTCAGTTTAAATGTACACAAAAAGGATTGTTAATCCATGTGATGAAATGTTTTGCAGCTGCAAAGTAGTGGCACTGAGCCGGAGCAAAAAATTAGGCAACTTTCCACAGCATCTTTCAATGCTACAGTGAAACGACACGCACCAACACACACACACGCTTTGGCTAATATCCCTACAATGTCCTTCCTCTCCTCTTTGAATCTCACACACTCAAGCCCATTGGATCATTTTTAATCCCTATCCTCTGAAACAGAGATGTATGCCAAAGCAACCATATGGACATAAACCGCCCCCGTTATCCACACACACACACAATTACATAGTTACCCGGATCACACGTGCAAAAGCAGGCTGCATACAGTATTGAGCGTCACCAAAACAAGGTGTGTGTGTATGAACCCGCGTGCCGAGCCACGTGTGTGTGGACCAGCCCACTTCCTACGGTGGCTGGGAGGGGAGGGAATCCAATACAGTTAATTGACAAGCAGAGCGGTTTACATAACCGGGCTCCATCAAAGTGGTGTCACAGGAACCCCCCCCCCCCCCAGTCTCCCTCTCCTCCTCTGCACACACACACACACACACTCCGTCCTTCTCTTCTATCACTTCATGGATGTTAAACCAGCAATTCCCATCAGGATGAAAATGCTTCACATGAAGGGAACAGCAATCACAGCGCTCTCCTAACTCCTTGCTCCTCTTCATTTCCTCTCTCTTCTTAGAAGCCAGGTGCGTTCTTAGCGTCTGTTACCATGGCGTTGAGGGAGCGAAGGCAACGTCACCTGGGTGACAGCTAGCCTTGACCACAGGTATACACTCTGTACTGGGAGGGACGGACGCACACAGAGCAAGAAATGAACACAGTCAACACAAACTCTTATCCACTGTGGATATGTATTCATTTAAAAAAGAAAATCATGATACACATACAAAAGAAGCCCATTTAAAAAAAAAAAGACACATCTATGTCAACAGAGATGACAACACACTTGGATCAATTTAAAATAAATGAAAGCCTTTCAAAAAGATACCACATTCAGCACTTTGCTTCTTAACTTAATCTCAGAAGAGCATTTGATAGAACTTCAATCAACAAACCTGATCCAGGTCTGAATGACATTCAAGGAAAAAAACTGCAGTTTCAAGTTTGCACAAGGAACTTATCTTCAGAACATATTAAAACACTACACGCTCACTCAAGAAACATTCGTCATCCTTCTGCTTTTTGGAGATTTACACACGTTTTCCCAATGAAGAGTACATTCTGTCCTAGACTCAAAGTACAGTACGTTAATGGTAAATTCACTAACTAAACCCCAGTGAGACACCGGAAAGACCTCATGGTGATGAAAAAAGCACGAGCAAAGTCAATTATTCAAAACCTTATTGTCTGACATTTGAAAAGTCTGTAGTGACCGTACTGACCGTACGTGATATATCAAAAGGAAGTTATTTTTATTATGACAAAGGGGAATTATAAATGATTATACATAGACTTTGAGAAACATACATACATTTCTCGTTTTCTCTCATTCTGATAAAACAAAGCAGTTTATTTTACTGACACCCATTCTGTCTTTCTGCATCACGAGGTAAGTGAAAAACATTTCTACAAAACTGACACGATTCTTCACATTCGGATCCTGTATTTTCTTCTGAAAATATAAATATCCCTACACCTCAGAGCTTATTTCTTCATTTGCATTCCAAACGTCTATTGCATGTTACAGTTACAGACACTGTAATGTCTCTACAAAGAGTAGCATGGGTTATTTTTCAGTTCTTTCTCTTATTAAAAACCTACTTAAACATTATAACATGAACATTTTGGGTATAGAATTTAAACCAAAAATCAGTTCACAGCAGCAATATTGTAATGTTGTATCTACACGTGCTGATTCAGATACTATGATTGCATGTCTCCCAGCTTGATTAGTTCTTTTTGGTACAGTGCTGATAATGCCTTTTGTTTTGCAGAAACGTTTGCAACTAACATTTTTAAAAACGTACAAAAAAACCTTCCTACTCACTTAAGAATAATAACACAAGTGTGTATAATGGATGAAAACATTTGATTTAGTCAGTAATGAAGTGTTACCATGACATCAAGCTGAGCTTGTAATGCAGTACTGCTACTCTTGCATTCGCACCACGTGGTGTGGTCGTAAGGCTTGTTATGAAACATCCAAACTCCACCATATGGAGATCACAAAGGGTGGAGCACATGGAAAAAAGTCCAGACAGAGTCACTGTATAAAACACGTCTGACTCATAGAGTAATTTCAGATGATATCAGCACCTAAACAGAACAACAGAAATATCCGGATGAGAGTCAAAGCTAAGCACACATGCTAACACAAGCAGTGACGCCTCAGAGAGTCAAGTGTTCGGCTGCGTTTCTCTGGAACGCTGACAACACTAGCGTTATTAGCCACAAGCACAAGGATTCGACAGGTAAATGAAAGTAAAGCTGGACTTTTGAAGTTGTCCAGTTTGTGTGCCGTTTTAGAATAAGCAACTGGAGGCTTGTAACAGGGGGTGGGGGGTCGGGGCAGCTCTTTAAAGGTGAAGCAAGCAGTGTACCAATTCCTGGCTGGACCCTCAGAAGGGGCCAAACGCGATCAGCTCGAGAGGGCCGGACCAAACTAAACGTTACGCCGTTAACTCTAATCTCCATCCTCCCCTTCGCCACGCCCGATTGGCTGACCAGCATCCACTGTTGCATCGTCACTGACTATTATCCGGTCATGTGATCCAGGATGATGTCTATGATCGGCTCCTTTGGCTTCTCAGTGAGGGGCGGTGCAGGGCTGTAGGGGAGCGCGGAGTTGTTGGTGGGGAAGTGGCGGAGGGCGAGGGATGAATTAATGGCAGGACTGCACAGAAGCTGGAAGCGCTGAGGGGTCAAAAAGTCACAGTGGATTGTTTTAACATTAACACATGACTCTGATCAAGACTCTTATTCTGAGTGTTTAGTTTCAGTCTTCCAGGAGAAACATCTCTATGTTAATATTCATTAGTAGCAGTACATGCTACTAGATACATTAAAAAGAGTGCTGGTTTAACCTGTGGCAGGGTCCCTGGGGTGGTGGCCAGGGCGTAGATGGCCCAGATGGGAAGCAGGGAGACGGAGGAGAGAGTAAGGAGCCAACCCAGCGTGGTGGCCCAGGCTGGAGCGACCAGGCCTTTCCCCAGACTCAGTGGAGACCAATGCACCAGGGAAAACATGAAGGTGGCCTGTAGGGGACAGGAAGGAGGAGGACTGGGTTACTTAGTCTGAATCAATGCAAAGTGTCTTTGTCGCCACAGTACATTTTATATCCTTCTGAAGGAGATGAGGATACATGTTCTAGTTAAAGCAATTCAAATATGAACGTTTTGGATATATGCAAGTACATATGTCACGGGTAGACTGGTTGACAGGCACGAGGATGGATTTGTATGATATCCCAAACATGCGTTTATATGTATACTTATAGACAGCGAGCAGCCGTTAAAAGTGTGAAAGCAGGTCACTCACAGTGCACACAGCAGGGGTGAGATATTTCCAGCACAGCTTGAAGACAGGCAGGGGGCTGTAGCCGGTCATATCCCTGATGTTGGCACTGAAGCGCTCGGCTCCTGTGGGCAAAACAAGAACGACTCCAGCGTGAGTGGCTGGGGTCTGGTTGGACTTCACGGTTAGGTTTTTTTGCCAGTATCCACCACTGGAGAGGAAGGTACCAGGAAAAGTTACAGTACTTTAACCTGACATTTCATTGTTTCTGTTATGTAGCAGCAGTGCCAGGAGTTGGAGCTGTGGTAGCAGTATTAGTAACAGTAGGAATAGTTGTAATAGTGCTACCAGTACAAGTAGTGAGTTGTAATCAACTCAAGCACAAACCTTGAAATAGATTAGTAGCAGCTGATCAAACCCAATATGGAGGAAAAGCTTGTATATAACAGTACTGGATGTTATGCTGCTACACCTCTGCTATTTAAATGTCTATAAGTTTGATGGTCAGAACAAAACATTGTCACTTGTACATTTCACAGTGCAAAATCACTGATATTCAAGTCATTTGGTAAAAGAAGGTGTCCCTTTTCAAAAATAACAACCTGTGGAGTGAAATTCCTCCAGGACCACAAAACCAGCAGCAGAAGAGTGTCATAAAAAGGTGCACTGGAGTCCTGACCGCTGTGTTACCCAGTGCACTTCAAACCCCTCTCCTCACCTCTGCTGCTCCACTCACCTACAGCTGGGAGAGCCCAAAAACTGGCTTCAGAGGTTTTCATATTCACCACTACACTCTCTGCTCACCCACCCAACGGATTTGTAATCACCTGCGACAGCACAACTCTTTTCTTAACTCTTCACGTTAATCGCCTCAGCGCTGTAGCCCCTATTGTGTTATCCTGATATATGTGCATGGCACATTCCGCCCATCTCACACTTAAACAAACAATGTTTTTGTAAATGCTCTAGAGGTCTGGCTGGGATAGGGGCTCCCTGGGGCCGCCAGACTGAGACTGAGAGGCGACGGGGCCAGGGGGCTGATTTAGGGCCCGGAGGAGACAGACAGGGGCCTGGCTAGGAGCCAGTCTCATTACAACAGTGGGTAGCTGCAGCCATGTTAATATACTGTCTACTGACTCCAACTGGAATGCAGCAGAAGGGGAGGAAGCGGATCGGACTGTGTGTTTATCAGATTTTAGGAACTGCTTTCATTAGAGTGATAAAAGTGTTTCACTCTTTGCACTGTTCCTTCTTTATGTTTTCTTTATGTACTCAAAACATCAACCTGAGAGATTTATTCATGCATTTTCTAATTTGGCCAAATGTTCAATCTTATTGTCAGACCAATGATCTCCAACTGAAGTTAATTCAGACATGCAATGTGATGGTGGGATATTTCCTACATTCAAAATGTGTCTTAGATTAAATGTGCAAAAGGATTCAAGGTAAAAAGAAGGAAAGAAGAAGATGTGAGGAGAGATGTGGAGAGGATAAAAGGAAAGGAAAGAAAATGAGACAAGATAGGATAGGAAAGGAAATGAGGAGGAAGAGGAGGAAAGGAAAAAGAGGAAATAAAATGAAATAAGAGAGGCTATATGTGCAGAGTAGAAGCAAAAGAAATGAGCGAAAGGAAAGCAAAGAAGAGGAGAGGAAAAAAGGAAATGAAAGGAGAAAGAAAGGATAGGATAGGGAAGGAGGAAAGGAAAGCAGAGAAAGAGAGTTGGGGTTCATACCGTAGACCCAGCCAATGGCCAGAGACTGGAAGATGGAGAGAAGCAGCAGGCTGGCTCCACTGCAGGAGAAATGATCATAGATCTGGAACACATACAGACCACCCTGCATCGGGGGGAGAAACATGCACACACACAAAAGAGAGCACATTCCATTAGTCCTCATCTTAAAAACCCAACAGGGGAGAGGGCACACGCCTCATATGCACATCCATCCATCCACCCAGCGTGACTTACCGGCGTGACCATGACCAGTCCGATCAGGAAGCAGACGAAGCAGACAAACAGCAGCAGCAGCTCCCTGCGGTGGCCTCGTCGGATCAGGTGAGGGTACAGGTCTGTCACCGACGTCATCAGGGCCTCCAGACTCACAAACTGGGTGAGAGGGGAGACGGGGTCAGTGTTGCATGGTACTACGCACAATACATCAATGCCATCAAAAGCAATTCATCAAAGTCAGCGCGTGCGTGCGTGCGTGTGTGTGTGTGTGTGTGTGTGTGTGTGTGTGTGTGTATGTGGCTACCTGTGTGTCCAGCCCCAGCATGATGATCATGAGGAAGAAGCAGACGGCCCAGAGTTGGGGTAGCGGCATCATGGCTACAGCTCTTGGGTAGGCAATGAAGGCAAGGCCAGGACCTGAGAGGACAAATAGGATTAAAAAAGTAACTCCGATATAAAATGCATGTTGACTCAGATTCAGCTGAATCAGATCAGAAATGATCAAATCCTGCTTCTAATTCTTGTCACACTGTATAAAGCAAATCATTTTCAGGTCAATTAGGATATAAATGATGACATGTTTTGTAACGACTTTGGTAAAATACAGAAAAAGATAAATATTATAATATAAGGAAGCTGGGTACTGTAGTTTTTAGCAAGCTTTACTTTAACAGGAGTAAATAGTGCATTTGTTAGGGACTATCTTAAGCCGCAGATCAATACAGATAAATGATTATGAATACTGCAGTGGATTCATTCATTAGCTAAATGTTTAGCTTCCTTTCTGATTTCCCTTGAGCCGATGTCCTAAACAAGATCTCCTCACTTCTGCGGAGGAAAATGCTGCTTCCATCTGCAACCCTGTTTCACCTGACTGGGCCACGGTGGCTATGTCCACGCCCTGCTCCTCAGCCATGAAGCCCAGCACCGAGAAGATGGCAAAACCTGCCAGGAAACTGGTGCCGCTGTTCAGGAGGCACAGAAGGAAGGAGTCTCTGGAAGACAAATTCATTTAGCATTACGGCAAGATACAAGAAACATTAGAATTAGTAGAATCAAAAGGGCATTTAGTAAAACTGAGAATAGATTCCACTAAATACAAGGTAAGAGTTCACTGCTTTGCTCTTTCTGTGTGTGTGTGTGTGTGTGTGTGTGTGCAGGAGTCCTAGAGTGTGGGAAGTATAGCAGCGAGGGCTTTTCTTTAAGGTACTGCTGTATCAGTGTGTTTTCTCTGTCCATTCCAGCCATTCCTTCTGGGAGCTAGCTGACCAGCTTACATCTTACGTTTCAGTGAATAGGGTTTGTCTGTAAGGAGACGCTGTGAGGCTGGACCTGCTGTTGTGTGTGTTTGTGTGGGTGACAAAGTGTCTCACTTATAGCAGTCATTGTTGTATTTGTTGTAACTGCCGAGGGCTGTGAGACTTCCCAAACAGATCCCATATGAGAAAAATATCTGGGTACCTGCATCCATCCATACCTGTAGAAACAGAGGGACAGAGAGAGGGGAGGAAATGAAAGGACAGACGAGGCAGCAGCAGCTAACTGCAACATATTTAATCAGAAGCTCGCTCTGTCAGCTCAAGTGAAATGAAGCCATGAGGGAACACGGTATGTTCTGTGCATCTGAAATGTTTTTTGTAATGAGTAACTGTTGAGAACAAACACTTGATTTCAGGAGGATAAAGTCTTGCTGTCTCTGCATGGGGCAAGCCTGCAGACACAAAGCGTACAGACCAAAAAGTCCACAATCTTCACAATCTAACACTGTGGCTCTGACAGCACGCCTACTCAGCATCTTACCTGCTTCTATACCACCTGAAGAATGACTGTTGACTCCAACAGAGAGGTTTGTGTGTGTTTGTGTTTCTGTACCTGTGGGTCTGCCAGGCGGGTGTGGTTGGGTTTGAGGTAGTAGATGATGCCCTGGGTCGCTCCAGGCAGGGTGGCACCGCGCACCAGCAGCACAAACAGCATGACATATGGGAAGGTGGCTGTCAGGTACACCACCTAGAATGTACACAGCGAGCAGGGATGTGGTCAGAGGCAGAGAAAACAGGAGAGGCGTCTCAAACAGAGCTGAAATACTAAAAGAGGGAACCCTGGAAAGTCTTAAAAGCTGTTGATGGATGGTGGCAGTGACACAACAAACAGGTCCTAATAAATTATTGCAGTGTTCAGTCCCTTCTTTCATTTGCTATAACAAAGAAGATTTATGTTCCGTTTCTAACTTTGGTTTTGTTGTTTCAAAAAAAGAGAGTGAAAAATGCAAGTGAGTGCTATCGATGTAATGACTCCATCCAGCATCTGCTCTGCTGAAAAGCCCACGAGCAAGTTACTGAGACACTCCCAGCTGAGCTTGTGCTCTCTGAGGCAAATTAAACGTTTTTTATTAATATTTGTTCACATTTTACTATTGAACATGCTGAATTAGCTATTAGCAGTTCCCGTTTGTAATGTACCCATGGATGTACAGACAACCATCACTGGATAACTTATACCATCATGCACCTGTCCCCTTCGCCTCACAAAGTATCTGTGCCTCACTTCACTCCCTCTATGTCCCGTGTTATCTGCTCACCTTCCCGGTGGACTTGACCCCCTTCCAGACACAGAAGTAACAGACGAGCCAGACGACGGCCAGGCACAGAGCCAGCTTCCAGCTGATTGGACCCAGCTCATCTAAAGTGCTGGAGAGACGGAGCACCTCCCGCCTACAACCAACAAACAAACAAACAAACAGACAAACAAACAGATGCACACAGCGCTGTTAATGCATGGTATCGCAAAAAACACCAGTGAGAAAACCCACAAGCTACACTCACTCCCAAAACTCCATGACGGGGGAAGTGGCGTTCTCAGGCAGGCTGGTCCGATTGGCTGTCTGGTTGTGGTGGTCAAACAGGAAACACGCCTCTGCAGGAGAGAACACACGTACACGCACACACACACACACACAAATACATCCTCATTTCCACTTAAAGTTTTAAACAGCGACCTCAAAATAAGCGTAGTTTCCTGTCTTTCCTGACCAGTGTTCCATGTGTTGTTACAGTGCGACCAGGGCAGCTCCGCCTGGAAGCTGTAGGACAGGTAGAAGAGGGCCCAGGCCAGGATGACGATGTAGTACACGCAGCCATGCAGGATCATCACCTGGCTGGCGTAGCCGAGACCTGCAGGCACATAAGAAGAACAGACAGACAGACAGACAGGTGTCATGATTCACACGATCAGATCCTATCGTTAGCTGCACAGCAAGATTACAGAAACAGATCAACGAACTTCAAAGCATTCATTAACACATTTTCGACTATCAGCTCCAAGTCACTTGAGTTCCAGATGAAAGCATCCATTTACGGAGACACTCGACTTTCAGCCCACATCTAGTAAATCTTCAGAAGGATGAATGATGGTCTTGTGAGGCCTTGAGTGTGTTAGAAAGTGTAGGCTGTTTGCCTAGACAAATAGCTGTTTGTGGTATCCTCTAATGCAATGCAGCCCTTTATCTGATGATGACATTAAATGCGCAAACCAGTGAGGAATTCATACAGAAGCATTTCTTTGTTTGTGTAAGTTTGAACACGTGTCTGACAAAGTCCCCGAGCTAAACTCATGCACTTCACACAACTAGCTGTCAACAAAATACTGGTAACCCTGGCAGCATGTGCAAACGTGTGTGTGTGTGTGCATCTGCAGACCATATGGACCAAGGGGCAGAGCTACACACGTTGGCACGCTCATTGAACGAGTAGAAAAGCTAAAGGAAATATGGAGCACGCACACATTCTGTTTACAATGCATTTCCCAGGTGGTCCAGCTAGCATGCTACCAGCCTTAGCTGCACCTGCACATGGAAAATGTCCAGCCCTGCTTTACAGGAGCTTTGACAAAAACACATTTAACTCATTAGAAAAGACAAAGATCTATGCTGCTGAAACAGCTCCAGGGCTGTTTGTGAACACGGTTCCCATGATAAAATGTAGATCTCACCACAAGGTCCAGTTAGTGGTTGTTAGTTAGTTAGCATTTATCGACCAATTAGTCATTCTGCTGCAGCTATAAATAAACTGTGCAGACTGATGGATCAGAGTCCTCCATGGTCCTAATGGGCGGTCCAGTTTGATATCTAGAAGAAAACTGTAAGCAGATGGAGTCTGTGCACAGGTCTACTTAAAGATTGGAAGCCTGTCGTTCATACGTCAATGCATTCCTGCCATTCAGATATTTTATTGTCTAAACCAGCTTCCATTCCTGAAGGGTTTGGAGTTTCCAGGATCATGTGTGCATGTGTTAAATTACTTCTTTTTTTAATCTCTAAACTTTTGCATTGATCACGGCAGGTTCTGTTTCACTGGAGTATTAAGTTAATGATCAACTGTAATCCTTTGTTTGGATTGCACGACAGCATGAAAGCAAGACACTCAACCACGTGTTGTTACTGGCAGGAGAGGAGCGTGTTGCCTTGTGCACTCTTGAAGAGTTTTGATACACGAGCTGAGATTCAATGTGAACTGCGCACGCACGCAGCTGGCAGGACATGCCAAGTGTTCTGATTGCAGTCGGGTTGTTAATGTGGGGTTTTTGTATTGATGTGGACGTAGGAATGCTTTGAACGCTTGTGCCAGCCTGAAAAAAAGACAAGGGAGAGTAAAGGAGAGAGCAAAAAGACTAAACTAACTAAACTATTACATTGTAGTCTATTGTAACTCTATGGATGTTTTCATTTGCTTGCCTGCACATCACTTTCAAGACAAAGTGAAATAAAAATTAATTTTTAGATTAATAATCTGCAGATTAATCAATATTGAAAATAATCATTAGTTGCAGCCCTAAACCAATCGTGGGAACCAGCACAAACTTCACTTTAACTTTGTTTAGCGATGACATATAAGATAAGTGCACCTCCAAATAACGGGCAGATACTCCTCCAGGCGCTGACCCCTCCCAGGCTGGTGTACTGCCCCAGTGAGGTCTCCAGGAGGAACAGGGGGATGCCGCACAGCACCAGGAACAGCAGGTAAGGTACAAAAAACACACCTGGACACACACACACACACACACACACACACACATTGCTATTACTGTTTGGATCTTCACTGACTACATTCAGCCCAATATCTAACCCTAAAATAACTACAATTTAAAACTGTGGTATAATCTGAATCAAATAACAATCCAAAATGAACCCTCCTAGTTATAAAGCTTAACTTATTTTAATATTCATGCTTAATTAAATTAACAGTCAGCAATTTGACCTGGCAGAATAGCAAAACTCAGTGTAATGGACAAATGTTGGACACAAAGAGAGAGGGATAAAGACAAATTTACACTTTTTTGCTGGTCACCCCCTCCTGTGCTATCCCACATGCTTTACCTCCTCCGTTCTTGTAGCAGAGGTACGGGAACCTCCAGACGTTGCCCAGGCCAATGATCTGCCCTGCCACGGCCAGGAGGAACTCAGCCTTGCTAGCCCACTGGCCCCTGGCATGCAGGTTGTCTTTAGTGGCATCTTTCCTGTTGGGGAGATTCGCCTGGTGGAACTTGTTCAGCAGCGGGTCTCCTTGCTGTGGAGGCATTGTGTCGGCCATTACTGGTTCTGGCAGAGACACACACACAACCCTGGGGACAGAAAAACACAAGAAATTATTATTATTAAACCAAACAGGGTGAAACAAGTAAAAAGGCGCAGGTACACACGTGACAAAGGAGAAGAGAAGAGCACAAAGGTTCACTCACATCGCAGCCGGGATTAAGTAACAAGAATTCGGGTGTATTTTCTGTACAGCTGGTTGCGCTGCCTCACTTATCTGTGATGTGTGTCTCAAGGACGGACTTTTGTGGGTGTGTGTCCTTTATCTGTACTTTGCAGCACACTCAAGGACTACATTTGCCATTTTCGTTTTTTGCCATCTGACTGGGGGGGGACTATTTCTCTCACAGATCTATTCCACAAAAATACACACTTTTTGTTCTATTGTGCACTTGTGCTACTTTACTACAGAATTTTTTTTGGAATAGTCTGATCCAAACCAGATATCCAATTTGAGGTATTTTAAGAATATTATGTCTCCAGTAATATCAAAACCTCACCATGTATATAAACACATTTTTAGGGGACTTTTGTGTATTGCAGTCCAACTCATAAGGCAGTTGATAGCTGGTAGTGCCCATGTCACACTTGTAAAGACCCCCTTACAAGCACTATTTATGGTGTATTAAAAAGTGTATTATGGTGTATTTAGAAAAGACGTTTAGGAGTGATATGTCTGTCTATTACACATGCATTCTTTCAGCTCCATGTATTTGCAGTGCTGAAGCAGGGGCTGAGGGGAAGCAGGTGTTGCAGCTTCCAGTCATTGTGAAGAACTTGTGTTTGCTAACATGACCTCAGCTCCACTGTTTCCCCGCTGCGCCATGTGACCACTGATATAACGCGCACAAGCCACCTCTTATAAGACACCTTTCACCATCACTGACGCGCCAATGAAAACTAAAAACGACATAATTGGTGATACTGACCTTGTAGCGACATATAGGCTAATTTCTAAGCTCTGTTATCTGTAACTTGTAGGCTACACATGTTCCAGCAGAACGTTACGCTATCTGTGAGGACCTCCGCGGTACAGGCGTGGGGAAATCTCACGGTGCTCTGTAATTGATGCCTAAAATAAAACCAGCGAACCTGGATATTAATCTTCGCCAGGTATGTCACATGAAAGGAAACATTACTCAGAATGTGACGCTCCTTTGCCTACCTCTGCGTTTTCTGTCAGTCTCTACACCGCCACCACCCCCGTGCCCGGATAAAATGGTATGTTCCGAGCAGGGGCTGCTGGTTCCATTTACAGAGGGACTATGTTTGGCGCATGGATATTAACCAGCAACGAACACAGAAATGACCCACGAGCTAGTGTTAGTGTTACATTACATCATTTTAAATGGCTACGTTTAAAAAAAAAGTATTTTAACATAATCTGATATTGTAAGTACATTTTAGAGATAAGACCAAATTGATCCATTCAGTGTGTCTGTGAGTGTTTGATGTCATCTCCATACCAACACTGGTCACATGGCAACTGATCTGCATATTCCATTGAGGCCTTACAGGATATACACAGATACAGTGTAATGTTTAACCAGGATTCAAAACCGCTAGCTTTGTTTAGTGATTGGTGAATCCCGAGAAGAACGCTAGCCTTTGGCTCCTTATTGTGAATTATGGTTTACCTTTTAGAACACATCAAGCAGCTCTCAGCACATTTAATGGGCTGTGTGATTGCCTCCAGCTAACACTCTGCTCCAAAGACTTCATTCAGAAAATAGCATTCCACTGCATAGACATATTAAGTTATATTAGTAGGTGTATAAATCACATTGTGACTATATCCACACATGAATACCTGGGTTTCAGCTACAAGGAACATGCAATACACAGGTTGTATTCTAACATGAATAATGCTCCTCAACCTCAACACTGCATGTATGCCTACTGTCAACAAGGGTGATCAATTCACTAGAAATAAAAATGCAATACTTTAAATATATACAAGCTCTCTTCAAGACCACTAAAGTGTTCATCTATTTTCCCTAATCTTAAATTTCAGTATACTAAATAAATTATACTGAAACCCTCGAACTCCTGTAATTCAAATCATCCCCACCCATCTGCACAATAAAACTAATCTAGGATTTCACTCTGGCTGATTTGTTCTGTCTCTGTTTCACTTCTCCTGCTTAATACTTGGGTCACTACTTTTGACTTTAGTGTTTTTCCCTAAATCTTTTCAGTGTTATTCTGAAAGTTTAGCAGGTTAACTGAAAAGTCAGATTGAGAAGGGAGCCTATGTTTGTTCCTTAACAAATAGGACAAAAAAATAGAAAAATGTTATTTCCTATGATTTATTTTATCCTGAAATAACCATCATAATCATTTTGGTAAGTGACATTGGTGAGTTCAGCCTTTTTCTGTTGTCGTGGTCAAGTCTTAACATTCACTGGATTTAGCACAAAACATAATTTCCATAGCTACGACATATATTATACAGTATATTGTTAAATTAATTCTCTCGAACCATTTTTGCTTACACATGAAACTGAATTGCAACAATGTTACAATTTCAGATCTTCTTTATTAGTATTTAAACCTGTATTAAAACTACTGTAAATTCTGACCATGAAAAGGAATAAAATCACAAAATCCACAGTCATACTTTGTAAGTTCAACACCGATCATTCTAGTTAAAGAAAAGATTTACTGAGTTGTTAAAATGACACTATTTCTTTGTATAGCTTAGGTCTGTAATTAAGTCCCTATATGAATGTATGTCACAATTTAGTCTCCCTCATTAGTAGAGAAAATCCCTCCCCCCCAAAAAATCTAAAAGTCAAAGGTCAAGAGTCAGAAAGTGATAAAAACTTTTACAATGATATACAATGCACAAACTTCACGTGCACTCCACTCACATACACACTCAGCGTGTATACCCTCTGTTCAATGCAGACTCTGCGCTGCTTCCCAGGGGCCAAATAAAATCCCAGTGTTAAAGGTCCTTCAATACAGTCGCCATTGTTCTGTCATGACAAACCTGTAGCCTCCCGTAAATGTGCTGCCAAGGCGTGTAACTCAGACCAGCCGTAGCTGTACACAATTTCTGCATACTTTATAGCTGCATTTATTGGTGTCTAACATCCAGGGCAAGGGCAGTGGGGCTTGGACATACATTGGTAGGCATTGTGAAACTCCTCCAGCCTGCATCTATCCTGTTACATAACTGCAAGGTTTTCAAAACCTTGTATAGGAAGCAACATTGCATTATGTTAAAGAAAGTTGCAAAATTTCAGTTTGGATTATGACATCTGCTTTAAGTTCTCAACATGAACACAACCTGAGTGGTCATACTGCATATTACTTCTGTGCAAAACACATGCAAACATGCAACTACAGCACCCAGTAAAATAGTGGACATATTACAGACAAAAACAAGGAAGCTGCACTCACCAGTGTAATCACTTGATATTAAGCATCATACACCACCTGTGTTGGTAAGCAAGACCATGCC
>JAVQJL010050514.1:0-32031 GCA_036024295.1 Nannoperca obscura
AAACATAACTCCACCAATATTTGATTAATTTTATAAAGTATCATCGTAAAACAATATTGTAAAACCATACATACTTTCAAAATACTAAACTAAAGTTAATTTACTATATTTTTTAAATGTTGCAACCGTCCCCATGGTTGGGGTCAGTTGCAACTAACCATTCAAATTAATACTGTGACCGATATGTCATATGTACTCGTCTTTAAATGCTATGGGATAATAGTAGACAGATGTAAGTTTAACATATAAAAAGTTAGCACGTCTAATCCAAATGGTCTCTGATTAACTGAGAGAAATGCAAACATTGTTGCAACTGTCCCCAGTCTCCCTACTTCATATCCAGTAGACTTTAAAGGAAACACAGCCCAAAAGTGATTGATACATACTCTTTAATAGATTGTAGGCTCAGAGGTTTGCCAACTCTGTTCTGACCAGTTTTTGAACTCATTTGGGCGACTCTCCAAACACTTCCATTAGACCTCAGCCACACTGTTTTTTCATGAACAGTTTTTGTTAGACCCGAGTTTCCAGTGAATTGCATAACTATAAACTCTCGCAGGGTTAAGCACTAAGGTGAAACCTCAGACTGCAGGAGCCATCTGCAGTCTATCAGGTTTCATGCTCGGCAAACATCCAGGGAGTGATATTACTTAAATGTAACTGTCATTTTTCTGGGGATTCCCGGGAATCGCTTCAAGGTCTTCCACTGAAAATGAAAGGTAATCCCATAACACGTCTGAATGAGATGTCAAACGGGACCACAGCCGGGATTATTAAGGCACCGAGTCCAAGCACCCCACCCCCTTTGAGCGCTTGACTCGCATGTGAGGGTGACCATGAGTGATGTCGCCTACTGTATGATTGTACGATGGTCTTCATGGTGTTAGGCAGAACATCTCCAACACTCACCCAGCCACAGCAGAACCGACGATATCTCCCCCAGCGTCCCACCTGACGCAGTCAGCCCGTGTTCGGGCTTAGACCAGCCTATCCCGGCACGGTTCAGCCTGGAGTGAATGTAGTCCCTGCACAGCGCTTTGGCCTGGGACACCAGCTCCTTGTCGGTGGGCGAGCGGTCAAACACCTCCGCCGCAAACACAGAGGAGCGGCGCAGCATCTCCATGCCCCCGTGTCACCCGCCGCGGACTGCGCTGCTCACCTCCCCGCCTCCAGCGCCTCGCAGAGCGGCCACTTCCCCCGATACACGCCTCCTCTCTAGTAAATAGGAAGATTTGTGGAGATTATCCTGCATAACAAACTCGCGGATTAGTTTGTGGACATCTTTTGATAGCCTGGATGAAGCAGGCAAAGTCTACTGAAGATGCAAGTTATGTAAACCCCGAGCTACAGAGAAGCAACATTAAGGCGAGGGAAAGTTTGACACCAAATCATAAAAGTTATTATAATATTCATAAAGTCACAGCTAGTGCGTTTATTCTCGCATATAATAAAAGAAAGGACAATTAAATTACACTTACCCGAGAATTAATAGGCTAATATGGCCCGACTACAATGTTATCCTAAGCGGCTGCATCTTAACTTGTCACTGAGCAGGAACGTGGTTTGATCCCTGACTGACTTTTATAAACGGAGGATTTGCTGCTACTCTGGGCACAAGAATGCTCCCGTTTACAGTCTGACAGGCTTTCCTTCTAAGGGCACTTGTGTAGTCCAAAGGCGGAGATAAGCGGAGCAACGCAAGCCCCGCCCCTCTCCTAACACATACACACACACTACATGACCCAGAGGTATCTCTCTGCTGTTAATCACAACTGGATTTATTAAAGGTGTGCCTCTTGCATAACAAAACCAGCCAATCTCAGCTCAAACTATCTGTTATACTATTATCCTGTATTCAACAGGAAACCCACAGGAGGCTTGCAAAGATAAAACACTGTCCATATCATCATCTTGAATGTGTGAGCAGTACTGATTGATCAGGGGCAGGCTGTGAAGCAGGGATTAGAAGTTGTTCAAAGCTGAAAAGCTGCCCACAGTGAAGATATACTAAACATTGCTCCACACGGGTAATTTATGAGGGATAAATAAGGATTTGGCAGGATACAGTAGCCTAAAATGTTTTTGCTTAAACTCTTAAAGGGGTACTCCAATAATATGTCAGAGCACTTCCATAAATAAAGGGATAGATGTAAAATTTAAAAAAAGTAATGGTCAAAATCAAAGCAGCAGAGGCCACGAAATTCTGGCTTTAAGTACCTAGAACAGGTGAAATGCCCAAAACACTGAAATCCTACATTTCCCATGATGCAACCAATGACTTCTTTTTATTAGACTCTCCCTTCCCAGGCCTTTTAAACTCTGCGCCCCCAGTTTGCAACGCAGGTTTTCCCATATAAATATTAGTCTCCATGCTAATATAACTTAGCATGTTGGGACTCAGAGTTTCTATACAGCCCTGCTGGTGTTGTACTTTTTACTGGGGGAAATAAGGTGAGAGCACACTGTCACACCATGTCTGCCTATTGTATTTAAAATGAGGAAGGTCAGTAAATGTGTGTTTCCTCTGTGACAAAGTAATCCACATCTCTCTCACGTGGAGATGCAAAATACTTTGTGTGCGTATCATGATGTTAATGTAAAAATCAACCTATTAGTTAAAGGGTTTTTTTAAATCCAGCACTTGGATCTGCAAATAGTGTCAGAAGTAATTAAACAAGCATAAATACCTGCACCGTATGGTTGTATAACTCTAACAAGTACATGTCATATTTTTGACAGCCATGAAGACCTAGTTTTTGTGGGGGTGCTGTGTAGCCATGTTGTTCTAACAGCAAAACACAGAGCAGAAAGTGAGCAGCCACACACCTTCTCCACTCCCTAACAGAACCGTTTGAACAGATTTTCTTGGCAGATGGGCAATATTGTCATTTCAAGGGAAGACACCCCACCCACTGTTCACGCCGTTTGGGCATGCCCGAGGAATGCCACGCTTTGTTTACGACTGAACAGATTGCTGCATATCCTGGTTAATGCCGTACACCAAAAGTGACCAACTCTTCAAACTGCAGCTGACAACTTAATCACGAAAAGGGCCTCGTCATTACCTTCATTTGACAATATCTGCAGCAAAAAAACACTATTCAAGCAACATTACACATTCCCATGCATCAGCCCAGGTGTTCACTATAGCTTTGGCTCAGTTTTAAAGTGCAAGTGTAAAACACTTGTTCTCACACGTTCAGTCCTCAATACAGACACTGCTTACACTGGTGGAATGTAACTACGGGCATTTACAGGTACTGTACAGCAAGTAAAGTATAGGAGAGATCCTTTTACTTCTGTACTTACTGCAACTTCATACTTCCACTCCACTACGTCGCAGTAATATGTAAAGCACTTTTAGTACATTTTGGTGCTAATAAGTGCGCTTTATTTTTATTCGTGGATGAATGTGGGTCGTTTTAAATGTGAAGACAGAACTGAAGATGGCAGCGTGGCAGGAAACAAAGCTGTAATGATCTAGCAAATGGAGCTTATGTTGTTGATATGTAAAGGAACTTCAGGTAAATAAAATACATTTCTGGTGAATCTGCAACACAGTATGTAAACCAACTCATCAAAGCCACAAACTGTGATTTAAAGGATTTTTATTTGTTAGGTTTTTCAATGGAATAATATCAAGACTACATGAGGGCATTCAGGAGCATGGCCCTGATGACACGCTACACAATAAATAGGAGTAACACACTGTATGTTAACTGTGCAACAGTCAGTCACTTACACAAACAGAATGTCAGATGGTTTGGAGATGACCTCCATCATCACCTTGTGTTACAGCTCCAGTGGCTTCTCCACACGCGCACACACAACACACAAACACACACACACACACCGAGGGTAAAGATTCCAGTCTTCATACAAAAAATATACGAAATACCATGGTTGCCAGTAGCGCACTAAATAACCGACAGTGTCATTGGCGTCTCCCATAAATCAGCTCCCTTTTGTCTAAAACTGTCCGACACACAGCAAGACATTACAACCACACACAAGTACAATTACTTCAAAAAATGTTCTTCTGGTTGGGTTTTAAAATGAAAAGCTGCAACCTTTACATGCTAAAAGTATGTCCTCAAGTTGTTATCCCGATGCAAAAATAAAAACAAGGATACATTTGATTACATTTGATATAAAAGAGAAATGTAGCACCGAACTGGCTGTAACGCTGCCTAACTAATCTGGAGATTTAAACAGAAAAGCTCCCTTTTGAACATGTGAAACATCCATTGCATCCTTCCATTTACAGGCAAATAAACCCTAGTGTTTTAGAAATTAATACTGCTTATACTAATGATTCAGAAGCGTGCACTTTGCCAAATTTATTAAACCAGAATGGCTCGTGTCCCTGTCCCAACAGCAGCCTGAACTTTTCACAACTTCCCACACATCCCCAAAAAGTAACGACTTCTCCTTGTAAACTCGTTTCAACGTTCCACAAACCTTCTGCTCGCCTCCTCCTTGTACACATCTGACTCTTCCAAAGTACATGCTATCCTGTACCTTCTTTTCCCACATACTGTGTATCATCTGTGTCCCAGCCATAGCAGAGTGTGGCACCTGACATATCTTCAATCACCATGTGCTAAAGAAAAAAGTCCTTCAAAAAAGCCTGAATTTAAGCCCTTTGTGTTGGCGTTGGTCCCATATAACAGTATTTCCCCATCAGTCGAGTGCTACACATGCAAAAATTGATCAAAATGTACAAGTCTCCCTTTCATTATATCCTGTATACAGGACCAAATGTTATCATTTACATCATTAATCAAGAAAACGGCACAGAGCATTTGAATTAAATCCTTAGGCTGAAACAAGGTCTCCAGTTGTTAGTGTCCAAATGTTCACTTTACTTGAAAATAACACAGAGCCAGACTGGACAGTCTTTCTGATGTCCTGGAGGCCCAGCCTCCGGGTGCACGATGTTTCATTCAATTTCCGTTTATCTCCACGGGGCCTCCTTTGGGTATGAGCAGGCTCATCAGGCCCGTAGTGCTGGCTGCACTCTTGATCACCTCCATCCATCTGTGGAGACAGCAGTTGTAAAACAGTTACTTCATGACATTAAGACTGACCTGGGAGACGTACTACAACGTTCTAGGAATTCAAAACAAAGTAATTTACCTTTCAAAGGTGTACTCGCTTTCTGCCCGGAAAAAGTACACATGGGACTTAAACTGCAGTTTGAAGACGTACTCCTTGTGAATGCTGTCTGCCTCCTCGGGGGTGCTGACCGTGTAGCCAAGCAGGGGGAGGCTAGCCAGCGGGAAGTCGTCCTGCAAGCAGAGATGGAAATGTTTTCTGAATACAGACCCACTCACCTGTTACAAAAGTCTTGTACTCCGGCACAAATAATACATGTCGGGACGTGTCTGCTGACCTGGTGAGTCTTGTAGAAGAACAGGCAGAAGTTGGTGAAAACGACCCAGAGTTTCTGCCAGCCATTACTGTTCTTGAACTTCCTCAGGAGGTAACCTGAGAGCTGGTTCTACACCGAGCAGACGAGCAGAAAATATATTGGTTAGACAGTGACAATGAAGTCTGTGATTTGTGGATGTGTGCGAGCAGGGTGTGACATGTTGCACTGATTACATAGAAGATGTTTGTGTGTTAATTGGGACTGTTAAAGTGTTGATGCATGCTCCAAATTTAAAATGGAAAATGTATTAATTTGTTCTAATCATGTTTCTTTCTTGTCTGTGGAAGCTTTGTTGCTACTGTAACGTAGTCGTACTGTAAATCAGCCAAGAAGAGGAACAAGCTGACCTTTGTCCACAGCAGAACGATGACAAGATGTGATAAGTGAACTTTTGCTACCGGGCATTCGTGTTCACCTCATCAAGTCCATGCATTTACAAGAAAGATAAAATTCTTTACAGCTGTTTTTCTCCTTTGTTTCTAGCTCTGACCATTGGTTCATTTAGTTACAATAACATGGGACTCGCCAAAGTCATTGCTGAGATCTGGGGAATGCGGAGACATCACTAAAGATGGATCCAAAAGGACAACAAGCACGAGCGGTTTTCCTTTAAATTATTATATCTGCAGTGCGTCACAACAAAGCAGGGATATTCTGTCATAACTTGTTTCTGGACACACACACACACACACACACACACACACACACACACACACACACACACACTCTGCTGTTCTGCTAAATCTGTTTTGATTTAGCATCTCCTCAGATATGGAGGATAAAATATGATGTATAAATAAATCAGGGTGAAATCTCAAAAATACACAAACAATGTTTGTTTTTCACAGAATTTCAATAAGATTAAATAGCTAATTAGCGGTTTTAACTCAGTCATGCTTTCTACTTTTCTAGTAATCTATCTTGGCCCGTGGTTCTAGTACCTGGTTCATGCGCAGGTAATCAGTGAGAGAGAGGTTCTGGTTTCGGTACCAGCAAACATGCGTGATGGTGTTTGGTCTTTGGCCCTGACCGAGGAGATAGCGAGGAGGAAGCTCTGGAGAGACAGCCGGAGAGCTGAAGACTGAGAGGGTGAAGAGACAAAAGGAACAAAAGGGTGTAGAGAAAGTGTTAGCATGTTAGCTTTGAGAGGGAGAAAGGTGGAAGAAAGAGCAGTTAGGAAGTCCTCCAGGTCTGTGGAGTAAGAATGTTAGTGTCAGAGAAATTACGACCGCTCGTTCATGCACGCACATTATTAATATCCTATCAAGGGATATCAAAGAGCCTTCCAGAGCTCACTTCAGTCAAACAGCAAAGACAGGAGAACCACAACATATGAGCAGTCATTAGGGACATGAGAGGAACTGAAAGGGTTAGGAAGAGAAGGTGAAACGCAGAGATGGACCCCAGTGACGACGTGCGTTTTTCTCAAATTCACCAGCAGTGATGAATGTCATTTACACATGAGTGAAACTACTTATGGTCTGTGTGCGTGTGGATGTGTAAGTGTGTGTGTGTGTGTCTTAATGTGGGCAGAGGAGGAGTACCTCCACAGCCAGGCTGTGATCAGACATAGACACACTGGTGTTGCGGTGCCAGCACACATGCATGGTGGTGTTGGCACGGTGGTGTGTCTGCTTGTCCAGTGAAGTACGGGAGGAGTTCATGTCATCCTCCGACTCCTGCTCCAGAGAAACCTCGTCAGACGAACCTGGTGGGGGAGGAGGAGGAGGAAGAAGGTGGCACAGGATGGTTTGTTTTTTTGGAGGAAAGTTCTTTTAAAGTATTTAAGTATTTTAAAAAAGCCACGTAATAAAAATGCTTCTCCACTCCACGGAACACAGGTCAATAGAAGCTCTTACGGTTGGAGTGATCACCGAGTCCAGCATCGAGGAAGATGCTGGATTTCTCTTGTGACTTCTTGGCCATGTCAATAGCTATGTTCAGATCCTCAATCCACTTCCCCATCTCCACCTTAGAGCTGAAATCACATACATACACACAGGAGACATTATGTTCACCTCTGTATACTATTTAGAGTAACACTCCAGCAAAAAAAACACACAAAAAAACCCCATTGCTTTTCTTTCCCCCTCTTACCTGGCAGCCACTACAATGGTCCTCTGAGCAGAGTAGATGGTGAAGCAATGGGGGACTGACCACTCATTTTCACTTTCCTCAACCTACAAAACAAAAAGAGAAATCCAAGACACATTAGCCAAACATTGGAAGCACTCAATCTAAACCATAGTCTGTATATAAAGATGGACAAGACAGCTCCCCGAAAGTGAAGCCAAAACATCTCAAAGGATACGGCGCATGGCCACTCAGCCTTGCTTCCAATTTTACCCAGTGGCCACCTGCGATATTGCAGCAAAAAAGTCCCCTGCAGATGTAAAACTGTTGACACCTCAAACTGCAAACAAGGTCATTTATGATTATGATGAGTTCTTATTATTGCATGGATCACCACTGTGCAGACTGGCTCCAAGTGGCTTCACCGTATCTGGGATACTTTGGCTTCATTTTTGTACAGTGGTAGGAAGTGGAGACACATCGTCCATCTTTATACACAGTCTGTGGTCTAAACACATTTAGTTTACAATGAAGGATTAAGCTTAGGAATGAAAGGGGGAAACAAAGTCAGAACGTCTGACAGACCTGCCAAAGAACCTCTAATGAAGCATCTACGAGTCCTTTTCATTGTGCCTCCTGCTAGAACCCATGTTTAAGACTGAAACACACCTATCAGTTTTACCTCATTATCACATCACTATGTCCTGCTTATGTTTTATTGTTTCAGATGTCCGTGTTTTTATTTTGGCTTGATGTACAACTACGCAAGGACTGACGTGATTTAGCATCTTGAGCAATCCTCTAGGTGTGCTTCTTGGCGATTTGTCTGCACAAGCATGGGAGAAGAAGGGTAGGGTTCGGGCATCCGAGCTGACAGGAGCTCAGTGGACTTACCGGTGCATCCAGCACTATGAGCTGCAGCCAGGAGTAAAGCAGAGACATGCAGTGTTAGGAGACCCAGGCCCTCCCTTCTTAACACACCGCCAATCTGATCACATCATACTGACAATCCTAACCTACACATTTCACCATCAGGTATTTCTACTCTTCTCAAAGCGCACCCAGAGCTGCAGTGGGGTCTCTCCGGGGCTGACGAAGGTTAACGCGGGGCAATAGTTAAAGGAGGAACTAGAGATGATATACTCACTATCATGCCATGAAGGGGCAGCTGGCCATGCACTTTGAACTGATTGGTCGCTGTAACACCTTTGCTTGTGTAAAGAAGCATGTCTGAGAACTGAGAAGACAACAGGAAAAATGTAGTTATTTTTAAGTAAAATTATTTGAAGTAAAGTTGTAGCTTTAATCACAGTTCAAGTAATGAGAGTTTTGTACTAACCAGGAAAAACATTCTTTGCTGCAGTCCTTTCTTGGTAAGCTTGTACAGACATCCCTCTCGTATGAACTCCTAAAAACACAATAAAAGGTGTCAGATACTCTCACAGTTACTCTTTTAGCCGGTTTTCCAGCGCCCTCTGCCCTCTGCTCTGTGTCATTGCACTCACCCTGCCTGGTGCTGTTAAGTTCTCTATACCAATCAGGTCTCTCTGGAGCTCTGTCAGCTTCTGGAAATTCTCCAGCCGGATGAGACTACTCTGCAGCTGAGTGGCTATCTCAGCCACTTCCTTCAGAGCCTCTGCAAGGGAACAAACAAAGATGTGAATTCTAAATATGTATAAAAATCTCAACATTAGCCAAGAGAAGAGTTCAATCCAGTTTGATCTTCAGTTTGGAGACATTTTGTCTTAAAGTTATAAATACTCAGATTTTCAAGAACAATAATTTGAAGTAAAACCACAAGTATGTTGCCACGTATCACTCACATCATTGGAAGAGTGACAGTACTAGCACACACAGTAACAGTAAACATGTATGGGGAGGCAGGCATAACTCTTAAACCTTCAACACATTTTATAAATAGCCTTTCTTTTACCTTTATACCAAAATCAGACTACATGATATCTGAATGACATGGGGATGGAATGAAAATGTCAGCGTGACAACTGATGGTTTAACATCGTCGAAGGCATCTGACGCAGCTGTAGTCTAATTCCAGCATTATGAAATCACTTAACTTATTTTCTGTATGCTATGGAACATTTTAAAATCTTTATACCATTTTCCTTATGGTTTCATATAAAGATCTTCGTGCTCAATTATGTTTATGAAAATTGTAAAGCTCAAATGAAGCTCATTATTTAGTTATCAGTAAAGGTATTCATATAATACAGATTTATAGGTCATTTTTCCTCAAAGTTTTCTTACTACTACTTTCTTAAAAATGTTTTACCCTCAGTGGATCATGAGACAAAGTGAGCCACACATTTGGGTTGTTTGACCAAACATGGGCTTTTGCAAATAAAAACCTTAAAGAAAAAAAGTGAGATGGTGGTAAATATTAATATGAATTAAATTCAGTTTATAGTATTGGGATTGTTGATGATGTGATCCCTAGTGTGCATTTAGTATTGTTGTTCTGTTTGTTATTTTTAGTTTGGTTTCTTAGTTTTTCACATGGTGTTTTATTGTGTCTGTAAGGTTTGATTAACTGTAATTGATCTTTGAGCTGTAACCTCCACATCATTCATGGCCTCCGCAAATGAGCTTTTAGCTATATCTGGTACATTTGACCTATTGTGCATTGTCCCTGCTAAAATAATCAAAAATATATAATAGATGAGGTCAGCTATGGAAAACTCACCCTTGCAGTCGTCGTGATCGCGGTGGGTGGGAGAATAGTGCTTGCACAGTCTCTCCAGGATGAGTTTGTAGTGCATGAGGCGCTGGATGGGCTTGAGCAGGAACGTGTTGAGGGGCAAGTAGCACACTTTCTGCAGTTCAAACTCTTTGTACACCGTCTCCAGCTTCTTCAGCCTCTTGGTGGCTTTCTCCAGCTCTGTTAACACCTCATCGTGTTTCTGCAGGTAGCTGGTGAATTCCTAAGGATGACAACACACGTACAGCATAAAATACTTGTCAGCCAAACTTATAAATGAGAAGTCACGATAATTAGAAAGCCAGCAAAGCAGTCCCACCTTAAGAGCGCACATGTTCCTCAGCATCACATCACCAATCCTCTGGTAGTCCCCTTTGACGTGAGCATTAGAGCGTCCTTCCCTGAGGAAACGGGCACATTTAGCGTTTTTTCCGTTTCATCACACATCTTGTCACGCAGAGAAAACACTGAAGGAGCACCTACCAGAGAGCCAGCCTCTGGTCTAACTCCTTGAGGAAGCCCCGGTGGAACTCGTAGATGGGGTCGATGTTGGAGAAGAGGAGGGTCATCAGGCCTTCGGGCATGGCGTTTTCTTTGATGACGGCGCTGCGGAACCACTGGGAGCACGAGAGGGACAAGATACTGATGAAAATGCTAATAATTAAGGCTGTGATCATGATCGTGAATAACAATGACAAGCCAGATTCATGAGCATTTCAAGGATTAACAGCCCATTGCACCTTTCTTCATCAGGGCACCGTGATGAGTCCGATATTACATTGAGAACGAAATGCAGTAATATTCTGCTATGAGTTTTTATACAGGCAAATGTTTCAAATCCAAACTATAAAATCATCTCACAATTTTATAGGTGTCTCCAACTATATGTGTAAATCACTGTAGATTACATAGAAATGGGACTAGGATGTTGCAGTTAAAGTAACCATTCGACTTCAGGGTGCTCCAGCTAAGCTGCTTTTAAACCAGATGCTAGAAGAACTTCCTCTGCTGCCATCCCATGTGATTGACTCTTCAGCTCCATGGGATTTCATAAATTAACTGTGACCGAATACACACTTTTTCACTTTTTTCAACTATGTGCAATTTCCTCACTGAGGGACGAATAAAAGGTTCAGCTTATCTTGTGTGGAGATCTTTACACATCACAGATGGACAAAGGCATTAAAACGTGGGGCTTACAGGTACAAAAAGGCCACTACTGGAGTAGCCATAGTGTTTAGTATTAAATGTTTAGAATATAGAAAGTAAAACAAAAGTTTTGCTTTTTCAGTATGTTAACTTTTTTGGGGGGATTATTTCTGTACCCTAGTTGTTTTTGTATTATCATTTAGTTTTACCATTTTTAACCTTCGATGCACATCATAAAAATATATATTTTTAAAAGCATATACAGTCATACATTATTTTATTTTTATTTTTTTTACAATTATTTGTACAATTCTGTGGTCAATGCAAATTAAAAAAAAAAGTTTTCCCAATTAACTCACCACAGTGATGACCTCGAGGTCTTTCAGGTACGTGCGCTCTGTAGTCAGAATCTCTTTGGCAATGAAGTAGGCCTTGTCGGTGGGATATCGCTGTGGGAGAAGAGGAACATAAGTTTCAAAATTGAGCGATGCAACATTCAACACCATCATGTGAAAATTCAAAACTTACTTTCCCTCCATCATACTAACAAAATGTTTTATAATTATAAATTAGGAGGAAGGTGATTTCTACTCTTAAAAAAGGGGTTGTGAGGCGGGGGGTGGAAGGGTGGCATGTAAGCACTGTACCTTCCTCCTGCCCTCCTCCTCCTCCTCTAGCCTGGCATTGCTGCCCACCTCGCTCAGGATGGGGCTTTGCAGAGGCGACTGGGTCTGGCCTGGCAGGCTGAGGGTGGACATCTGGAAGGAGGGCGACAGGCAGAGGGCACCTTTGGAGTTGAATGGGGAGTGTTGAGGGCTGTCCACGACTGAATCTGTGGGGGAACATCAAAATTGCATAATATTAGTGTTTTTAGTTTCAAATAGTTTTCAAAGAAGATTACAGTGCAAAGGGTCGGAAAAGTGAAAAAGCACAAAGGTAAAAAAGGACTCTACCCAAACAGGACTAACATGATCCTTTGAAATGGGTGGAGTTAAAGTCAACAATCACTCTCACTGCAAGAAATGGAACTTAACAGTATACTAAGCATGCTATAATATGTTGCATACAGTCAAAAACAGACAGTAAGCATCATCTTCACCTGACCTGTTTTTACACAATTATGTGATTTCCTCTCACAAAGAAAACACAGCCTAAGTGCTGCACATATGAACAAAAACAAGTGGAATGGTTCATCACCCATGCTGGCCACAAATGAAAGGGGAGACGGCAGAGTAGACCAAGGAGAGTAATTGTTCCCACATTTCCCTCCCCGCCATTGTTTTCAGAGCCCTCGACAAGAAGGACAAATGATTCATTGCCAACTTATATGAGGCTGATTCCATCTCAGAGAACTGGCTCTTCTGCTTTTGTTCTGCCTGTGAGCTTTGCTGCACAACAAACCAGGAGACAAAACAAGCAGATGAAACACTAGGCTATCCTCTTAACTGAGTCACAGGTCAACACAGCTGTTCTTCCACTTCTATTAGAAAGAGAGGGGGGAAAAGTGAGTGGGGGAAGGCCGAGGAGGAGAAAAAAAAAAAAAGTCACTACTCGACCCGGAAATAATTGCTCACGCAAAGACTTATCAGGAATGCGGCTTGTCTGGAGGGCAAACAGTTGTTTATAGTTTATCTGAAGTGCCCCGCAGGGAATGACACGAGAGGGGAAGAGAGGGGACGCTGGACTACGCAGGAGGACTAAGGTTTGCTGTGCAATGACTTGGCAAAAAGCCTGTCCAAACAGGGAACACACACACACACACACACACGGCTGGAATTAGGTTGAGGAATCTTGTGTACAAGTCTGACCCAACCCCCAACAACCCAGTTGCCTCAAATATAAAAAGCAAAACAACTGTTGCATATAGGCTTCTTTTTCTAATGTTACTCTGAAGAGCACTCCATACTGAAAGGATAATTAACTTCTCTAGAAGGGCACGTGATCCACTCATTCAGAAACTTAAAAAGGAGTGGCTATAGTGAGGAGTACTTTGGAGTATGTTGCTCCTGCATGGGAAAACAGCTTTTAAAGAATATTTTATGGGGGTGAAAGAGATCACAAGTTGAACCTGCAGAGTTTTATTTAGTTTTCAAATTATTTCGAAAATATATACACAAGTTTCAGTCTGGTGTTTGAGTATAATCCCCAAAACCTCAAGGGATTCTTTCTTCTCTACAACACTGCTATAAAATATTGGTCTGACCGCAAAAGGGGCGAGGTAAACTTTATCCATCATGATCTGGACCATTAAAAGAACCACGTCCAACAGCTCTAGAGTTTCTGTTGAAGCAGTAGAAAGAATTACATCTCCATTCTGTCTTTGATTTCAGTCTGCGTTTAAAAAAATAATTTTAAGTCTGACATTCATGGTACCCAAAAGTGATTACTTTATTCTTGAGAGGAAAAACATACAAACATTAAAGTACAGGACGTTTATAATAAGTCAATATACATGTTCAGGATTAAGTGATGATTACTTGCTGCCTAAATGCAGTTAGCTTAGCTGGTTATAACTGTCAGCCCGTCATTAATTCAATTTTTAGTTGGGATGTGGGAGGGCTCACATGGCAGAAAAGAATCAAAAATAAGAAAAAAAGCCATCAAGACAAACCCTTGATCAGATCGACCAACTCTACATGGTCTGCTAGGTGACTGATGGCATCGGAAACTAAATAATGTTCCACTCTCTCCAAGGTGACACAGGAACAACTGTTCACATTTGTGACTGTAGAAAGATTGCAAAAAGACACGATTTTCTTTGAGCGTTTTCACAAGAAAAAATAAAAATAGCTATTTGCCATCCTTCAAAATGACAATGAGAACTGGTGAGTATTTTTTAAAAGTTATTAACTATTAATTTTGTTAGCCCCTTTTCCACTGAGATGTTCACCAGAAACATCCCAATGCTTTTGAAAAGTAAACAGGAACATACACCTGAGATATGCATGAAAAGAGCAAAAGTAAGTGCTTTAAGGCACTACGGTGCAAGACCAAAAGAATCCTCTGTAACATGTACAGAAAAAGCTAACTTTGCAAAAGCCAAGTGAAGTCTGCCTTCAGGCAGATTAAAGTGAGCTCAAATGAAAGGAAAAATAAAATCTGACTCAGCAAATCAAAGCTGTTTTGAGGAGGAAGTGACATCAGTGGCACAAGTAAATTCATTTTCCAACAGACCTAACACAACAGATAGCCTATATCTCTGAGGCCTGGAGGTCAGATAAAAACAATTTTTAAAAAAAGCTTTGTGAATGCTAGTATGTTAGCAACCTACCACATGACGGCAAACTATCGTTCCTATACCAATAGTCCCCCCCAAAAATCCAGCTAATAAAAAGTAATAAGAAATTCATAGCTAATGTGCAAAAGAGCCCCATTTCCTTCCAATAAACAGACTACCATCTTGATGGTACCCTGGAGATAGCGAATACCAAAACGTGCCAGAAAAAAGACAAAGCGAATATCAACCACTAATCGTATACGGATGATTCAAAAGCTTTACCCACTATTATATCAAGAGGGTTTCCTGGAAATGACAAACACTGACAAACATTCCAATGATGAAAAGCACATTCTAACTAGAAGATAATACATTCAGTTTGTAGAAAGTGGTGTTAACAGTGGGCGTATGGCTCATTAGGACACTGCTTACCTTCTTAAGCAAAAGTGATTGCTGGATGTTGAAAGTTGAAATATATATTTGTATCCCTCAGACATCATGAAAATACCAACATGTCTCCTACAACATGCTGTGGACTAGTCTGACGTGAAGGATCCCATCAACTACTTCAGCCAGCAGATGTCAGTGAGGCACAGAAGTGCAAATGGAAAAGTGGCTCCATGGCACGTCTTGTTGTTTTAACTACAGGAGGCCTGTGAGGATCTCTGATCCCGGACGCATTTCGATTTTATTTTCACCCTGAGATTGGAGCCATTAATGATTACCATCTACTATTCTGCACAAGAAGTTCCATCTATGAAATGAGAATTAAAAAACAGATGTTGATTATTCCTAGCAATAACAATAGTAGTTAAGTATTTAAGTACTAAATTAGGATATCACATTTTTAAGCTTACTTGTTGGTAGAGTTAAAATATGGGTAGACATCATCATTGAAAACCCTCTACATTACTTACACATTTCCTTTAATTAGCTATATATGTTTCATTAAATCAAAACTATTCAGCCAGGTAATCAAATTGGAATGTGGTTGCATACGGAGTTAAATTATTACGTATTCAGCAAATGGGTGGCAAATCTAACAATACATTCCTGTGCTAATGTGTGCATGAATGTTTAAAACATGCATTAAAAAGATAGAAAGCTTCCAAAGTAAAAGCACAAAATGTTGTGCATTTTCTGAAATGCTCGATGGATTTCACCCAAAATGTGCAATCAACATTTGCTCTAAATAGGTGTTGTAGATAAGACTGAAAAAAGATCAAAAAGACAATCATTCAAGAATCTCGTAAAAACTAAGGCTAAAACTTAATAAGCCAAGTTTCACAAGAACACAGGAGTGATTAAAAAAAGCACCACAAACTGACCATGGCAGGGTTACGCCAGGTCAAAGCACTGACACAAACTAAAATAATTAAAATACTGCTGCTGCAAAAAAAAACATCTAACAGCAGATGTTTTCCTCCACTTCTCAATAGAGAAAGCTCAAAATGAAAGCATGTGACAGTTAACAAGTGTACATCACAGCGCAGGCTGTTGGATGTTAACTCCAAGTAGAAACAAAGATAGCCAGAACCCAGCGGTATATTTATCAGCTTTACAGTTTCACCTGGTGCCAATGTCTTCCAATCACGAACAGGATTCTAAATGTCAAAAATGTTGTTGAGACTAAGGTTAAACTATATTATTAAAGAGTGAACTATGCGGTTGCTGCTTATTATCAATATTAATTATTAAGTGCTGTAATGTGATTTACATTTTAATGTGGGGGGATCCAGGGGGGTCTGTGAGTGCCAGGGCCTGCAGGTTGTGGCACTGAAGGAGGAAACCCTCTATTCCACTGTTCCCTGTCAGCGGATTACTGTAAAACAGGTTCTGCTCAGGGGGCAGGACGCTGTCAGAGCCCCAGTCGGAGTCGGAGTCTGAGCTGCCGTTCCCAGAGCCCTCAGTGGCTGTGGGTGGGTAGCTGAGCTGCTCCAGCTGCTCTACCAGGTCGCTGAACTGCACAGCCGAGCTGCTCTCAGATCGCACAGAGTACGCTGGGAAGTTGACCATTGAGCTGGCCTCCGACTGAATGTCGGAGCCTGGCAGGCGAAGCGAGGAGGAGTCATGGCCTCCATAACCCACTGACATCGACTCACCTGCAGAGCTGAGCCCCAGGTTGTCCAGGGAGCTGCACTCAGAACGGTTATTGGCCAAAGAGCTGGTCTCAGAATGACCAACAATGCTATCAGGGAAGCGATTGGCGTTCCCATTCAGGTCCTCAATGCCCACACTAAAGATCCTGTTTTTGCTGAGGTCAGACTCCTCTGCATAATCGAACTGATCTACTTTATCATCAAGCCCAAAAGAGAAGGCCTCGGCCCCCCCACCATAAAAGGAAATCTCAGTGGGATCATCATCTATGAACTCCTCAGTGACGTGCAGCGGTGGGTTGGACATTGAGAACATGGGATTCTGTTTAGTGCGCAAAAGTTCTGCCTCAAAAGCCTCAGGTGTAAGAACCCCCTTCCTCTTCCCCCCACCCCCTCCCACCGAGCACCCAGTTCCCCTTCTCCTGCCATGCTCATTATCCTCATTGCCATTTTTGGAGGGCTGTGATCGGGAAGTGCCACTCTCTACACACACAAACAAGGGGCTGCAGTATCCTGCTGCCTGACTGCTGGGGGCACCTTGAAAAGCGAAGTGAGTTGGGGAAGCAGCCTTGACAGGTTCTTCCTTCGGAGAGCTGGGGGGTCTGGTAGCTTGCAGAGGGGGCTGCTGCTGCTGCTGCTGCTGCTGCTGCTGGGAAGGTGCTGGAGACCGGTTCAGTGAGGACAAAGGCTGTTGCTGAGGTTGGAGCTCTGTTCGCGGGAGAATGCTAGAGATGTGCGCTGGGTGGAAAGACACAGTAGCGGAGGAAGGGGAGCCTTGGGCCCTGAGACTGTCATTGAATGACAAGCTCTGAAACAACAGAACACAGACAGGACAAGGGAAAGAGAGTGAGGGAGGAAAAAGAAAGTTTAAAGTAATAAAGTGGAGAAATGTATTTGTTTATTCATTATAAGTTCTAAACGTTCATGAAGGTTTATTTTCATTTGTAGCACAAATGAATCCACCATGGAGCGCCACTGACCTGTTTTGGCACATCTGTGGCTAAGGAGCGAGCAGACATTCGTACTCTACTGTTCCTCCTAAAAAAGAAATTCAATGGCAGAATTGTTATCATGACTGCAGTGTGGAAACATTTCTGTCGATACTTAGGAAGAATAAATAAAGCAAACAACTTGTCATACACACACACACCTCTGATATGGCGTTCTCTTTGCTCCGTTTTCCCTGGCATACTCCACAAGTTGCTTCTGGGTCCTTCCACTAACCAAAAAAATAAAAAATAAAAATTGTATTCAAAGACTGGATAATGAAACAACTAAAATTGTACAAGAAAGCCCAATGTTCCTAGAAACATTAAAGATTACATTTTTACGTCAGTATTCAATACCTGTATCTGAAGGAAGAGCCTCTAGTGAAGATGATGGCTTTGGATTTGGGTTGGGGTTGGTCAAACAAACGGAAAAATGAGTGGTATTCAACACAGATCTTCCAAAAGATTTTACACTGGTCTCGGCTGGCCATCATAAACTCAAGAGTGTCCTGGTGGGGGCCCTAAACACAAATATGAAGAGAAAGACAATGAAATCCCACAGTAAACTTCACAACAGATGTGGAATCCGAGACATACTGATAAAATAACAGACATCTAATGTTGGTATTTTCTGAATAAAGACATGAATCTCTTCATTAATACATACATGAACCTCTGGGTGGAGCTTGATCAGGAAGCGTTTTCTCTTGAAGCTCAGTTTGCGAATCTTGGACCAATTGAAGGTATTTATTTTTGTGTTGCCCTGGGAGGAAAAAAAAAATAAAAAAAATCAACCTTTAGTAACATTCCTGGGGACTGAAGACAGCTAGTATGAGAGCAGTAGTCACCTGAAAAACTTGAAGGCCCATATTAGAAACAGCCAGATTGATTTTGGTGCCTTCCCGGTCAGCTGCTGGGTGGAAGCGGACGCCGTACATCTCCAGCTTACGGGAAATCTCCAGGATTTGAAAATCTGATTCAGCTGGAGTCTGGCCCCTGGAGCAGACAATATAAAACACATTAACACTCATGCTGATCTTTTCGTACACAAGCAGTATTCACAATCTGACTTCAACTGAACAGTTGGAATTCCTCATTCATGCAAAATCTTAGTCATACTCCTATTGGATCTCAGTGCATTGGCTATACAGACAAGAAAACTACACAGTCCTTCATTGGTTTAAAACCTGTCTACTCTTTTTCAACCATGTATCCAAATTGACCAACATGGTGGAGTTCCCCATGGCTCAATCCTTGAGCATCTTTTATTCAAAACATTACATGAATCGATTAGACGAAATTATACAAAACAATAAAATCATTATCTCACAGACATTTAAAATGTTGTCAAAGTAGGGTAAAACTGAAAGATGAAAGGAAAGAAGGCAAAGAGCCTGTGCTCATCTCAACCATTTGAAAACCAAGTGCGGAAATTTCTTGTGTAATCTGACCAAAATTTGAACAGCAGCATCTTGTCAATAACAAAAAAAGTGAATGGAGAAAAAAATGAATACATCACACAAACATTTTACTCTCTGCACTGGTTACCAGTATTTCATAGAATAGAGTTTAAAATATTGTTGCATATGTTTAACATTGCACTTCTGAACTCACTACTATTTATTTATATATTGTAGATACAGAAAGGGTTAATTTGATTCTGATTCCCCATATTTACAATGCCAAAAATACAGTCAAACATTTGTATTCCTCAACCCAATAAGTTTAATAATCACAATTAACCAGACTTTTAGAGTGTAGGGTGGCTCATTGTGTTCATTCAGTCTCTGAGTTATCGCATCAAGTTTAAACAAAGATTGTATCAGGACTCGTACGCAGAGTTGTGTGTCCTTAAATCCCTTATAACTTCGAGGATTTG
This sequence comes from Nannoperca obscura, assembly GCA_036024295.1. Taxonomy (NCBI): domain Eukaryota; kingdom Metazoa; phylum Chordata; class Actinopteri; order Centrarchiformes; family Percichthyidae; genus Nannoperca; species Nannoperca obscura. Next base: position 19,554 of record JAVQJL010050514.1, read on the forward strand.
AGAGGCATTATCTAAAAACCATGTGATTACAACCAAACAGCATGTTAGGAAGACATATCCATCCAATCATCACGACATTCTAATTTTGTTCATCCGTTAAGTGGTGAAATCTCCTTAGGGCCCTCCCCTGCCCCACTGGCCTTATGGCTAATAGACTGGCCAGAGCAGGGGATTAGGCCAGGGAACTCGCTGCTTCCACACTGGCAACCAAGGGAAGAGATTAGCAAAGGTCTTTAGAGCCGCCTAATACACTGGGTTGAAAAGAGCCCCCATTGGCCATCGGATAGCACTGTGCTAACAAGGAGGCTGGTGGTGGGAAAAGTGCAGCGAGTGGTTTTGTGAGCCCATGGACTCTGAAATGGGGCAAACCCTCTCATTATGGTTGTTTAGCAAGAACACAAAGTTGTCTCAGCTCAGTTAGCTCATCATAGCCAACACTAAACATTTGGATTTAAAGCCACATAAAAAGAAGGCACAGACAACATGCCACTGTTTACACAAATTCCAAACACTGTGATTCATGCTATATTGCTTTGAAATGGAGATTGTCCAAAAGGTTGGAAGCAGCAATGTGTATGTAAGAGAAAATGTGTGGTTTGTTCAATATATAGCTGAAAATGTTCAGGAAAGAGTGGTATTGATTTCTAGTACATTTCAAACTTTCAGCTTGCCCAAATTTCAAAGTCATTAACGGTGGGCAGATGTAAACTTCCAGGGAAGTGTGTGTAGTTTTTCCACTTCTTACAATTGATTGTTGTTACTTAAAATAGGTATAAATGGAAGTTTGTCCATTGGAATTCTGTGAGTCCTTGTTTTATTTATTATGAAGGATCCTATTTATCACTATTTTCCTATTTTCACTTGAAACAAGAATGAGGATAGTGATAGCGAGTTACTTTCTACAGTTGCATTTCTAGTATTGATAAACATAAAAAAAACAGAGGGTTGAGATGGCCAGCTGACTTTGCTACAAGCCGATTGGTTGTTGAAACAAGTGCATTACATTCTAAAAAACCGCAGCAGGCAAATTGACAATCAGAGTTGCAGGCGTTGAGGCGAGGCGGGCCAGTTCACACCACTGCAACATCCTCTACAAGGTTCTAAAACGAATTTGTCTGAACTGGTCTTAAGAATGAAATATTAAGAGAGAGTCATGGAAGACTTGGCCCAACATGAAACAAGGGTGTAGGAAAAATCAGGGAGCAACTCACATGTGCCTGCGGTGGAGCTCCATGATCCTCTCCTGCACCTTCTCTTGGTAAGGCAGCAGCTTGTTCAACCTCAGGAAGTCCCTGTCTGCTACATCCTCATAGTCGCCAATCTCCGCTGTGGTTTAAGGAAGAGCACATACGTTTTTCAGACATCAACATGAGTAAGTGAAGTCCACTGACTTTATTTTGAAAAAGTGCACATTCATTTTGATAGGGTTTTAGATTAATACCAATGACTAAATCATCTTTAATGATCAAGTTCTATGAGATTAGAATGATGTGCCTTTCTTTTGGATCTATTATTAAGATTCAGTCATTGCTGTAGATTATACCTGATGTTAATTTTAAATAAATCCTTTATTAGGCACACCTAGCAAAACGAAAGCAGTCTAATACAAAAGTTTTGCAATAAATCCTACCTTCATGTAGGGTGTTTTGTTGAAACTACTTTAGAGAGGCATTGATTCAACTGCATGACCATTTTAGGGGCTGCAGTTCTTGGTGTCGTATCATTATACCACATTATGCTGGAAGGTGTGTTATTTAACCTATACATATTAATATAAATGTGGTGGACAAATGTAAAAAATGTTTGCATGTGAATCCTTGTTAATGTGTGTTAGCATGAGTGATTGAGTGTGCTCAATCACAACCGCCTAATGCAAACCACTATAGTGTTACAGACGTTGAGATGCAGTCATTGCGAGAACTGGCTGAATCTGTCACAACACATTTACAGAGTATTGTCGCCATCAAATGAACAAACCAAAAATTGTAGTAAAAATGCAATCTTAAAAACATACATTGGACAAGGTGAGAGGCCAGCAGGGCTCCAGTATTTTCTGTGCAGATCAACCTGCCCTCCATCAGATCTCTTTTCATCTGCAGCGAGAACAAGTACCTATAAAAAGAAACAAAAAGCAGAGGCTTAATACGCACAAATCACAAATTATTCAAAGTATCTTTATCAAAAGATTCCATGTAGAAGCCTCTCACAAAAATCAGTCCTCGAATCTCATGTGTCTTTTAAAGTAAAAAAGAAAAAAAAGGGGGGGTGGGGGTGGTCCAAAGCCCCTAAACACAAGCATGAAAGAAAAGTAATATCCAGTAGGAAATTACATTCACTAACCTCGTGTACTCCTCCTGCAGCTGACCGGGGTCTGGGGGGAAGAATTTCACTGACAGTCTAAACAGCGCATTTGCTGGTCCTGAAAAAACATGAAAATAATGTCATCAGCGCACAGACACAGACACATCATTAGGTGGAAATTGAGCTAATATTTGAGCTCACTTACTTCTGACTTGCTTCACAACAGGTTTTGTGGGTTCTAGCCAAACCTGAAGAGAAAGACATATCATCATCTTCAAAACAATATCACAACTATTTATCAAATCTGGCAGGTGGTGACAGCTCAATGTTAAAAGACTCCCTTAGTCACAGTGACTGTACATTGTGTCAGCATCTAGATGACATTGGTAGACTGATGTGGCAATGTTGTGGGCAAAAGTTGGCCTGACCACACTGCAGGAGCTTGCTTACCCCATTACATCTGGCCCTGATTGAGGGAGGAATGTTCTACATTCCTGACTAGATTGAAATATTAGCTGATATTTACTTGAAACAGTTGCTCAGTTTTTAGTTGGGGCATTCAAATAAATTCAGGAAAAGTATAGATACTGGTGCATGTGATTAGTAAACAATTTGAGCCAATGCAAATAGATTCATTGATTAATTGTAATTTTACAGAGCAAAAATGCCAAATATTGGATTGTTGCTGGTTCTCAGATGTCAGGACTTTTCTTTGTCCTATTTCAAGAGAAACTAGTATTTTCAAACCTATTTCTACACATTTTGGGGTCTAAATGACCAGTAGATTAATGTAAGTTTTGGAGTTGGTCCAGCAGATCGCCTCCACTGACACAATCATTGTGGGTAATTTAGCCTGTGAAAATTATGTCAACTAAAGCTACGCTTGTTTTTGCCACTGACTGGCTCAGATTGTTATTTCAAGTGCCTGACAACATCATGGAAAAGATCCCTACAGAGACAGACCGTTTGTTAAAAATACGATTAGTATCCCTTTAAAAGTATGCTGAATATACAATATATTTGGGTTTAGGATACGTTGGTCAGACATTTCCTAGATTATTCCTTTAACTGAGAAAATAAGACCCATACAATATTAAAATGTACTCAATGTAAAAGCTGTAGCTGGCTAAACAATGGACGGTTTAAACTGGCATTAGCACCAGGTCCACACATCCTGCACTGGTCAGAACATAGCAAGTGTTTCCAAAACATCACATGGTATGCATTTTTTACTCTGCCAGGTCACTTCAAAAAAAATTCTGAAATTATTTTAAACTGTACTCAAGTTGCTTTCAGCAATGCACATAACTTTGGTAAAAACATCCAGTGTGTTCATTAAAGAAGTGTTGACACCGGCTCAGCAGCAAAGCTACATGTGGCCAAGGAACTGGGAGACTCGCTAATATTTTAAACGTATAAAAGAAGAGGTTTTTTTGAGTAACTCTACTCTTATATGTGGGTAAAGGTAGCATTAAACAAAATCAGAGTTGCCAAAGTTGAAATAGTTTGAACTTTAACCTTGATTACCATTTTACCTCTGTGGTTAGAGCCATGTGACTTAATATTTGCAGTTGCTTATCACCCTAAAGCTTCTTAAAAAAAAAACAACACGGCAGAGTAAAATAATTTACCATTCATAAAGCATTCTTTGAAGAAGATATACAGTATGGTTCATAGCTCTTCTCTGTTGCTTTACAAAACACTTCTGAAACAATGGAAAATCTGACATTTTGTGTATGTGTGTAAAAATATTTCTCGATTATATGCTGCTCAAGTCCTGTAAAACAATACTAAATCACTATTTGCACTGCTGGAGAAAGTTATGTTGTCACCAAGCTGTGAGCTTTGACCTTTGAAATGTTGGTCAGTACTTAAGTGACATGTTTAATCAATTTGCATGTCAGTTCTTGGATATCTTATTCTAACAGGAAACAAAAAACACAGTTGCTGGTGTACGTACCCAGTTCATCTGCATGTTCTGAAAATCCAGGCCAAAGTAATCACTCTCTATGAGGTTGCCTCTCAGGAAAACCTCAGTGAGGAGGGTCTGTCCAAGAGCTTTTGGCTGAAAGAAAATAAAAAAGGCATTATTATTTTCATCACTACATCAACACAAAGATCTTAAAAGTCCACTGTTCACGCATCTTACAATCTTAAAATAAAAGAAATGGCATTATTCTGGCTAAAAGCCTTTGAAAAACATCATAGCTCGACGACATAGGTAATTAACAGACAACACTATCAAAAACGGACTTTTGCTGAGGTGAGAAAGGCCGTGTTTGTGTTGAAAGTAAGCAAAGAATAAACACTAGTCTGTGTGGTGCACAAAATATCTGGCATCTGTAAATGATCCACTTCATTGTGCCTTTTATGGCTGTGCATGTTCCATCTGTCAATTCAAATACTTTCCTTGACTTGGACGAGCAAGTAAACTGCAAAAACTGTCTCCTACTGTACATTAACCGTTATTTGGCCTCGAGCAGAGCGCAGCAAAAGCACAAGCAGGAAATCGGCCCAAGTTTACCTTCTCAAAGCTCTGGAGTTTGTTTTCACTAAACGAAGAACTAATTACTATGTACTAAGAACACACTGCAGTTGAGGTTTGGAATCCTAGCCTGTGACTTTTAGAGAAAATTATAGCCTGAAACATCTGGATGTAATGTAAAATTGTATTTTTAAAAGCCTTATAAAAAGAACTGCTTTGCATTGGCTACAGTAAAGCATTACAACTCAAAGAGCACCAGGAGATATACCGTAGTTAGCCTTTTCATTGCTTTGATACAATCATATGGTCTGCATTCACAAAATCTATAAATTGCAGGTGAAACCTACTAACACAACATCCATAAATTGAGGAATCTGTTGTAAAATGGCCCTTTTCCACGCATTTACAGGGTCTGATTACAGCTGATCTCAACCAGAGAACAAAAACTAGTGTGTTAAAACACTTTGTCTGGGCTGTCTTTGAGCGCAGGCCAAACACTCTATCCAGACAGCAACCCAAAGTATTCAAAATGTATCAGCGGCCGAATGGAAGAAACATTTTGAGGCATTCTGCCTCAGTTTGACTCATTTAGTGGGGTTCAGTGAATGCCAATTCACCAAAGAATCAATGCAATACTGAGCTCTACGGAGACAGTGTCTAAAGTGCTTTGTAAACAAAGTTGTCAGAACAAAACCAAATCTTCCCTGTGGATTAAGACAACATTTCCATGCAATAATCCAGTAAATTTTGTAAATTTGCACTGCAGATTTAAAGCTTATATAACAATGTTAAAAAGGTATAAAGAGCCTAATCACTCCTTGGACATGAGATTTACAATATAGCCACTTCTTCATCTTAAATGTTTTTTATATCAAGCTGTGAAATATATTATTTTGTTCCTCAGTGTAGTAGTCATGAGCAAACTTCTCTGGTGACTGGTGTGCTTTGAGAAGCCCCTCCCTTGTGTTACTCATTAACCCCCTGCAGGAATGTCAAACTGCACTCTCACAGCACTCAAGGAAGAGTTCAATCCTCTCGAACATTCAGTCTGGACATTCAGTCTGAAACGGAGGCATAACTATTTTCCACTTGCTGCCAGACAGCAAGCAAAAATGGCATTGTCACAAGAATAATACACAGAAAGCATGCAGTGTAAGTGGCTGCATCCACCTAATGTCACATGCAGAGTCATTTCTACAAGGAATTTCATTCAACTGCAGACTTGTGCGAATAATTTCCCTTCAAATAACTTCCTCTTTCTGCTGACCAAGATGGGTTATCTGTGTGTGCAATCCGATACTGTATACACAGTGGGATCACAGTTAATATATAATACCACTGCAGTGATAGCCCCTGAAAAGAAGGAGAAAATCTATATGCTCTGTTGATTCAGTGTGCTCCTGGCCTGGCAGAGAAACATATCAACAGACACTTATTAGACAGAATATCTACATTGTGACATGCAACTAAATATTTCCTGATCTTAAAAAGTCTACTAGTACGATACAATTGTGTCACAAATCAGTTGGCTGCTACCTAAAAAGACCATTTGCAACGTGACAGAAAGATCATCAAATGCCGTTTTGTTCACACTCAACTTGTGGCATGGATAGCAGTCTCATCTCTGAGCTCTTAACATTAAGGCGGGTCAGTGGGTCACCCAATCAAGCTCCGAAAGCAGCAGGGATTATAACAAACAGATGTTTCTCTGGGAGACAAATCTTACCCTGTGTGTGTGAAGGGGGTGAGAGGGCATAGCATACATATGCAGGGTTTGAAAAGCAGCCAGCTATGAAGGATTGCCCCTCTCATACACAGAGAGAAAAAATAAAATGTACAGGTAAACCAAATATCACCCAACCTAGGCTAGTTCAAATCGTGTACCTTGCATTACAGGTTAAACATGGCACACCAAACAGTAGTTGATACTCCCCAGCCACCAGTGAAAGGCACTGATCTCTGGCAGAACCTCCTACTGACAGCAGGGGTGTGTTGGGGCTTGTACCTGGCACAGTGGGATGTACATTGTTTAGGCTTTGCCGCCTGGAGATTTCCTGCTGACGTATGCATTTTAAAGCTCAGCATACCAGTGGCCAATTTCACAAGTCCGCGAGGAGACATCTTGAACCATCACCAGGGTCTTTGATGCCTTTCTCACCTTAATGGCAAATTTCATTTTGAAATAATTAGCACTCTTCTTCTTGTCCAGCTTCAGAAGAAGCCTATGGGCAGTTGGCGAGGGCATCTGTTGGCAGATAAACACTACATAGTGATAATCAGGATCAGGTGCTAGTGTGCCTTCTGCTCGGGTCACCTGTGTAACCCAGATAACTCTCCAAAGCACAGAAATATCCGTACAGTAACAACAGGAGAGGTCCGTAATGTGCAGAGCATGGGATTGCTTCAGATGTTAAACAAGTTCTTGTAGGCACAGCCATTAGGTTGTTTAACTACTTCAGTACACAGTGAAACGGTGGGAGTGCTTTCTTTGTAGAGATGAGTGCCGAGTGCTCAGCTGTAGTGGCTGTAATGAAGAGCAAGAGTACTCCTTTTTTGAGCATGAACATGAAACAGATGCCCAAGTCTGCTCCATCCATTACACAGATAATCATACTTTTGTATCCCCGACTACACTATACTAGTCTGATATAACAAGACAACATTTAAAAAGACCAGTATCTTTCTTTTCACACCAATGTCCATCTTATCTTTCAGTTAAAAGATAAAAGCAGCACAGACACATTGCCATCAAGTTACATGCGTTTCATCATTCTCAGCTGACAAAATCCCAAAGTGATTTCTGCTGCAGGCCAGTGGTTCAAATTCCAAACCTTCGGCAGGACTTCACTCCTGAGTGTGCCCCCTCCCCCACAAGCCAGACTCAAACTTTGTACTGGCCATGACTGCTCCCTCTGAACTGCTCTTTTAACACCAGAGGCTGCCCCTAAGCACCCCCTTCCTCCCCAAAACCCACTTGGTTGTCAACCTTGCTATTTATGTGCTTGTTTGCTAACACTAAAGCAAAGCCTGCCCTGAATTCCCTCAATACGATGGCCCGACTGAACCTTATTTTCACACAGCTTGGTTTCACATCTCACCCTCTGCTTTTTTTTTTCTCCACAAGTTTTGAGCTGGAAGTTTAGGCCAGCAAAAAAAAGGGGGGCTGGCTGTGCTGGATAAAAGAAGCCTGTGTTTCCCTGCCCTGACGGCCCCTGCCTCCCTGTCCAGAAACCACAAGGCTGAGCTTTCTCCTGTGCTGGCTGTGGGAGGGGCATGCGGACAAGAGTCGTGCAAGCAAATGTCTGCTGATGATGACCATGCTGGGTACCTGCAGCAGACGAAGGCCACAGATCAAAGCACATGCGCTCAGATCTAATTTGTCTGTTGGAAGTCCCAGACTAATGACATTGCACTACCACAAATACATGTATTCTATCACACCATATGTTCATATGGGTGTCCATTATAATGAGTTGAGATCTGTAATGCATTACAGGTTGCAAAAGTTTAAAAGCACAAGCATATGTGCCGTACTTGTGTATAAGGGCAGAATTTAAAGACATTTTTGACACGGATGTATTCATGCTTTGCTACACAGTATACAGTTAGAGTGGCAGGTAATGGCTGGTGATACACACTGTACACAAATGCATACGGTATCTGAGCAGCTGAGCAACCAAAATGCCACAATGAGGGGAGGCAGTTGTATTAAGGCCACAACCATTTCAAACATTCAACGCTGCAAATGTTGTATCTATTTTTGCATACAGTAAACATGAGGAAAAATCTGTCTCATTGATTTTTCTTCAAAGGAACTGTGGTCACATAGACATAAAACTAATGTAAGGATATAGCTCACTGGCATGTCTTTTAATGTGAAAATTAAACACAAGTCATGTAGCGGATGCAGCCATTCTGTACATAGACATGAATACTATCATCCCAGCAGCCCATGACTTCTCATCATGAATGAACAGAAATATTAAGCAATGTGTTGGGCAGCGCTCAACAACAGAGCCTCTCAGGGGCCATCTTGTACTGGGCAAACAGCAGTCTGCTTGACAACAGGACTGCCGTCATTCCCCCTCTGGGCCGAGTTCATTTGTTTCTCAATATGTAAGGCTGAATATCTTCCTAATACAGACCAAGGACTTGTTGAAATGTCGACTTCTCCAGGCTGAGCAGTGCAGGGAACCACAAACCCACCATACAAATTAAAACATGTCTGTCCCATTCTATTAGCTTAAGACTTTGAGACAACATATGGTGCATAAGATTATGAAGGTCTGTCTTAGCAGTGCGCCTGTGCTACATCTGCCCGAACCGTTAGTGTTGTGGCTATACAAGGATTTAGGGCAGAGTAGTTACACAAGTTAGGTAACATACACTAACCTACTCGAGGAGAATTAATAGCCCATAGGTCCAGTTATATTACATCGCAAATCAAAATCTATCATTGACTTGGCTGTTTACTCTTTGTGGAGACTCTACTTTTACAGCCCCCCCCCCCCAACCACACACACACACACACAACAGGAAACTTGCTCTCATATAGCAGCTTCCTTATTACTTCCTATTTGCCTTCTGAATGACTCCAGAAGCAACTTGGAAAGTAAACACGGGGAAGCACTGTAACCAATCTTTTCTTTTTTTTTATTATAAAAAGGGACTTGCTTCTCTGTAAAGTAATCACAATGAAAAGAAAAAAAAAACAGCCCACATTCTTGGTTAAAGATTAGGGCTGAACAAATAATTTTAATTATCAAAATCGCAATATGGCCATGTGTGTAAGGGAACATGCTTGTTTGACCCCAAGCATTAAAATAAATAAATAAATTAACAATTTTAATATTTTTTGCTGCGAAAATAAAACACACATGAACATTCCCACTAATATATCTGTCAAAATAATCACAATTTGATTTGTTTTTTGTACATCGTTCAAGCCTATGTAAAATTGTAATTTTGTGTAATTTGTCTAGCACTGCATGCTCCTGTATTGCTTTGAAACTGATACTTAAATCAATTTGATCAGCTCAGCTGAAAGTCACTGTAGGGAGGGTTAGTTACAACATTACAGTTACTTGCTGTAGTTGCTGTGGTGACAGTGGTGATGGCAGAGCAAGAAGCAGAAAACCCACATATTGAGAACCTTGAGAACTTTCTGTCCGTTTCATCACCCATTAATAAGAAAGTAAAATTATACCAGACTAAAAGAGGCTAGAATATGTAATGCCCGGTGCTGATTACTACAAAGTAACACCAATCAAAGCAAGTCTAGAGCTTGATAGTTCAGTATGAACAGTTTGTTTCCATTGAAGGCACAGACTTGAAAATAACGCCCTTTACATGTTTCATCTTGAGTCCTGGATGGCCCCATTACCTATATCTTTGCTAACTACTACTTGGGCCTTGAGCAAAAATCACAGCCAAGAAACGAAAAAGTGCTCTGGTGAGTTACACTAAGGTGCCTGAATAAGAATGCTTAAGGAGGAAGGGATTTTAGCACCAAAGCCATGTGGCAGCTGTCACAAACCCCAGCCACACGCAACCAAGGCAGTCCATGACTACAAGGTTAGATGCAGCCTGCCGTGTTGCAAACTGCAGACTTATCGCCATGTAAATAAAAGAATGGAAGAAACACAATGAGGAGTAACTTACGTCTATATCAAAGAACTCCTGGGAGTCGTCCAGGCCCTGCACACGGATTTGTAGTCCTCGCCCGTGGCTTTTGCTCCCGCTGATCATGTTGCCACTGAGACTCTGGCCCGGCTCTAAAGTGCTGATACCAGCATTGAACTGGGCTCCCAGCCTTGTGCCAGGGGTCTGCAGGACCCGGTATGAACCCTCGGTTTCCCCCATTACTGCTCCGAGCAGCTCTTCCACACTCACTCCTGCGAAACAACAGAAATTGCCACTGAATGTGAGAGGAAACATGTTTAACATGACGAAACTTTAGCGCTTAAAATAATGTCTGTTCTGCCTGGGGGGTGAGATGTCGGTCACGAGATTTCCGAGGCTTGTCGATAGGTTGACTTCAGGTGAAGACTGGTTTAACATGGTTTCTGCGGGTTTCATTCCAAAAAGTCGTCTGGCTGTGTTTGAAGCCGTTTTGGTGGACATGTGAGGCTCATTCATAATACGTGCAACACACAAAGTCGCACTTTATGCGAGTGTATGTTGAAACCAACTAGAGAAGACGAGCTAAAGGTACACAAATAAATGACGCCGTGCCGATTTCGCGTTTATTAGCGTTACTCGCGTTGCATGTGGGCCTAACTGGGTCAGCAGGACTTGAATGTTGCAGTCACCAACTATTTTGAAGCGAGAAAAGCCAACGGAAAGACATTCACGAACTACACAAAACAAAAAAAGTGTTCAACGTTAGGTTTATATTGTTTTTTTGAAAAAGGGGGCTGAGCTGGACTCCAGTTAACCGACGAGAAACGATCCGCAACAGGCTATTTATATCCTTAAACCACATTTTCTCTCCCCAAAAGTCTCCATATTACAATATCTAAATGTGATAATATACCCGTAAAGTAGCATTAAACTTACCGCGTTACCCGTATCGAAGCTAAATGCTAAAAGTTTGTAACACCGAAGAGGACACTACTCCAGTCCACGGTCGTCGTCGTCCAACAGAGTGCGCACTCAGACTCGTGTGTCATTGGCTAAAGCAGTCCCACTCGTCCTATCATTGGTTCAACTGTGGCTAAAGTCTGTAGGCTGTGGAGCGAAGCTTTACCTTCTTTTACTTTAAATAGCCTTGAAGGATGGAGAATAAACCTGTCCAACCGAAAAATTATATGCTGTGGATTAAAAAAAAAGTTTATGGTCTCGAGGCTACGTGTGTTTAATCTACATGCCGATGGTTGTCAACACCCACAGGAAATGAAATTAAGTTTTATCAGATTAGGTTTATCTAATTAGACTCATACAGAAAAATCGTCTTTAAATTAGGGCTAAAGTTTGACCCCGAGGTAAAATCAAATAAGTGTGGGTTTTTCTGTAACCCTACAGATGACACACATTCAGTAACATTTCTCTGAACACAGTAGCAATCAGTATGTACGCGTGGACGTGCGTCACGAGCCCATATGTCTGTCAACGCTTCAGAGCTTGATTACATCAATCATGTTGCATTTGTTGTACACTTTGCATTTAAGTCCATTGTGTTACAGCGGCAGGTAAATGATAAGAATCAGACTGAACTAATACCATGAAGCAAGGAAAAGGTCACTTCTGGCATTGTAATCGAGCTCCCCCTACTGTTTTATAAACTAAAGAACAAAGTTGCATTATAATACGTGGTTAGACAGATCCCATACAACAATCTGATACTCTATATGGCCATACATAAACATACATTAAATAATGGACTACATTGTGTTTACATATGCACATATATTCAAAAATATAGGTAGCAGAAATATTTGTTTCATACATATATCATAGTAATTTTACATGTATTTTTCAAGATTCTTTATTGTCATACAAGTCACACTCGCATGCTATTGTACGAAATTAAGTACTGAGGTTGCGTTTAAAAGCCGAAATTATCAAAATAAATATACACACATATACACTACCGTTCAAAAGTTTGGGGTCACATTGAAATGTCCTTATTTTTGAAGGAAAAGCACTGTACTTTTCAATGAAGATGACTTTAAACTAGTCTTAACTTTAAAG
>JAVQJL010050517.1:0-12942 GCA_036024295.1 Nannoperca obscura
TCAGTTTCTGCTGAAAGTTCTGCTGAAAGCTTTAAACAGTTAAAGCTGAAAGTCTGCAGTTTAAGCACATCTTGTTCGTTTCATTTCAAATCCATTGTGGTGGTGTATAGAGCCAAAAATATGAGGATTGTGTCGATGTCCCAATACACACACAGATTGTGATTCGAGCCATACAGTGCATTAGCTTGATTACCAATTTAATCAAAGCCTTGCTCCCCCCTACTGAGCAGACACCTTTAGCCATTTATTCAACAGAAATCAATAAAACTTGTTGCATTTACCTGGTGGTCGATGACAAAAGAGCGTCCGCAGCAGAAGCCTCCGATGGAGGCAACAGCATTCTCCATGTTAGCGCTGATCAGGTCAATGTCATCTATCTGCAAGGTGCAGAAGTGGTACCATGTCATTATTACACACGAGACACATATGGAAACAAATGTGCCCAAAGTATTTTCAAATTTCAGTGATCAAGCGTACTCTGGCCCAAATGCCATTTGTCTCATCTCCTTTTTGTTTATTGGAAAAGTTGATCAAATCTTAGTAACATTCCTACAATATTTATAAAAATATTATAAACAATGCATTCAACTCATTTTATCAGCACACCAGAGAGGCAGGTGTAGGCATGAGTCGTAGAGTAAAAAAAAAAAAAAAAATCACAAGACAATGGGCTAAAACAGTTTCATTCTAATTCTTTTGAGTGTAGCTGCTGACCTACTGATATGACTACAGCAGAGCTCTAGACAAACAGAATAGTGTTACAGCTGCTTAGCCTTTTCCTGTGCCAATACACAGCATTTATTCAAAGCTGAGTATACTCACATTAACCCCAAAGTGTTCCGTGACTCCTCGGCCATGTTCTCCCAATACACCAAAAGACATGCTCTCCTCCAGAAAGATCCGCACCTTGTACTTGTACTTCAGCTGTACCTGGGAGGTTACACAAGCACAATACATGGGCAACAGGGCAGATACATTTAGAAATACAACAGCCCTGGACTAATCATGCCATATTAGATACATTTTCCATGTTTGTGAGTAAACGCTGCAGCGGTACAGTCATCAATACTATCTATGGTGTGAGCTGGACGTCTTCTGTCTTGACTGCTCACTGTGGAGAAGCTGACTTTTAGACCTCTGTCAAACTGACAGTGTTACTTGTTCACATGTGCAGCCGTTTTTGTAATTGTCAGTAACGGTAATGGCTACCTAATAATGTAGTGTGGGGGATGTGTAGTGGAAGATTCACTCCAAAACACAGAGGCATATTTGCCGTATGAAGCTTTGGGTCTTATGATGAAAACAACTGCACTTCCTTGCTTTTAGACTATTGTTTGTATCGGTTTGTACATGGCTCCAGTTAGCTATTGTAGCTAGCATACAGTTTTAGCATTGTGTGGATGTTGGCTGTCAGCTGTTATGAACAGCTATAAGATATCCAAGTACCAATAGGAACTGTAGTCTCAGAATCGATCGTTGAGTTGAATCAACCAATGAATGTTTTCTTTTACCTGAATAAAACTATTTGAGGTCCTGATTTGGAAATGACAAAGAATTGTGCATGTATTTAAGTCTTTGGTGCAGTTATCCAGCACCTGCAAAGACTTTATGGATGTTCATGTGCCATACATTTTAGTAATCACAAAATCATTGGCACCTTGACAGCACTAATTACGGGATAATAAGTCTGGCCAGTTTCGGAATCAAAGAGATTAGAGTTATTGTGGAGAATAATTTGCCATCTTTAAGGTCCATTCGTTTTCTATTTACCAGTTCAGGGAGAGGACAGATGTCTGAAGTGTTGATGTACAACCCCTCCACTACAATGAACTTCCGGGTCACTCGAGCTTTACGAGGATTCTGCGACAGAAACCAAATATGTTAGTATATGAGACAAGAAAGACAGTAAGACACACAACATTTATTCCAAAAAACTGAGTGGAGACAAGTTTTAAAATACAACCGTGAAAGCACAGAGCACATTGTGACACAAGTTAAGCCATCCTGTACTAACCTTTTGGTCCTCAAGCTCCTGCTCCTTGAGCAGCCTCTCCAGATCCTCCATGTCATTGTGTTTAAAGTATTTGATGAAACTGCGGGACGCTTGAAGACCCTTCTGGATGGAGAAGCAAGCAGTTTCATCCCTGAACACACAACCAAGGACACAACACAAAACTTAAAAACACAAACATTTGGAACACAAATCCACAAAATCATGCTTCAACATGTGCAGGCTGCAGATGGTAGTTTTCTGCTTTCAACCTTTGAGGAACTAAGTCTAACAATAATTGCACAGGGTGATTTTTATAATATTGCTCTGGACACTTTAGCACAGACCGTACTTACACAAAGATAATGTCCCCCCTCTTGGAGTAGGCAGGGATTGCACTAGCAATGGTTGCAAAGCCATACGAATAGATGATGGCCTCCTCTGTTTTCATGAATTTGGCCAGACGACTCTCCAGCTCCAGGTGAACATCTGGGGGAGGGAAACAAGAAAGTAGTTGAAACTAATAAGTTCCACCAGAGTTCACTGTTTATTTGCATGTACTGAGTTAACATAGTCAGGCCTGCACCGAAAACAGTGTCAAGGCAAAAACGAACCTGTTTCAATGAAGATATAAGAAGATATTTTAAATACGATTATTATTCTATCCACTATAGCTAGCCAGCTGGTCCCACCCAGTTCCACCTCTTTTACAGATACTGAAGGCAGAATATCCTAAGTCGAGCAAACCTTTAGAATTATATGATAATTAACAGGAGATCAGATAATTCAAGAAAAGAGAAGAATGTTTCACTCACCAAAGGTTCCATAGAAGCCTCTTGGACCACATGTGCCCACACCATATTTCTTGAGTGATGCCAAAGCTTTTTGCTGCAATGAGGAGGGGGAAAAAAAGAATATTCAAAAGTTCCAATCATACATGTCAACATGAAGGGGAAAAAAAACTACAACTACAGGTAGTAATGGCTTAAGTAATTTATACTGACCTTAACCCGCTCATGGTCGAGGAGACCAAGAAAGTTGAATGATGCAAAGTTAATGCACTCTTTTCCATTGATTGTGATTTTGTGGCTGGGAGGTCTGTAATGGAAAACAGTATGTTTAAATGCTTACCTAATTGTAAATCTAAAAGTGGCGAGCAGAAAAACATCATCTAGTTACTGTATAAAAAAGGACCATACCAGAGTCGTGCATTTTCAGTCCAATTGAATACCATTGACCACAGTGGTGGAAAATGGTCCATGTCGTATGTGCTCCGCACACTAATAGCTTCGCTATTGGTTTATCCCCTCGAGGCTCTGCCTAGTCAAAGTTCAATGTACTCACCATCCAATCGGGGTCGCACCCTCCCCCATAAAACCCCAGTATGCGCATTGCTCGTCTCTTCTCCTTTTCCTCCTCAGCCAGCTGTCCAGGTCCCGGATTTCACAGCTGGTCTCCTTGGTCAGCCTTGTTGCAGGTCTCAGCCATGTGTGGTGGTCCCCAAGATGGTGCTAGTGTTCACCCACACTCAAAGAGTGGGGTGCGAAGCCCCTGGCCATGGCGTACAGGCCGTATGCCACGGTCAAAGGGTGGGAGTGGAGCAAAGGTGTTCCCCCATCCCCCACTGAGGACGTTGTTAGAGTCTGTTGTGTTCCCTTTGCTTCTTTCTGGCCTGGTCAGGGTCGACCTTTATTATTTCAGGGCGGCTCAAGTGGTGGCTCTAACAAACAATTTGGTGTTTCTGGCAGGCTCACTGGATCGGCTCATGGATCAGCGGACTGAGCTGTTGGCGGAGGAATAAACAGAGTTTAGACCAAGTGTTTGCGTGTGATTGTGGCCAGTCGATCCAGGCGATGGTTGGGCAGCTTGAATCCACCCAGAGGCTGTTGGAGCATATGGGTGCGCATCTCTGGCCGTGCAGGCCATTTAATATGTTGACAGTCAAGCAACTTCTGAAGTGTGTTCAGCGAGGCGATTGGATGACTTCCATCGATTGGACCGACGCATATTTCCACGCCGCTCATTTTTCAGCTGGCCCAACGGGTGAGGGGTGTGACTCTAGTCCCGGCAGGCAGCATCATGTCTCTGCTGGATGATGTCAGCAACTCAGCTGGTGGTGTGTCTCGGGCTGCTTACCTGGAAAGGCGGGGGATGGGGGG
This sequence comes from Nannoperca obscura, assembly GCA_036024295.1. NCBI lineage: Eukaryota > Metazoa > Chordata > Actinopteri > Centrarchiformes > Percichthyidae > Nannoperca > Nannoperca obscura. The sequence continues at coordinate 4,150 of JAVQJL010050517.1, forward strand.
GGTTCTGTCTGAGCACGTACGACATAGAAATATAGGTTACCTGGGATAGGTACCTATATGTACTGGAATTTTATGGAGGAGGGTGCAACCCCCTGATTGAATGGTGAGTACATTGTACACTTAACTTTGACTCAGGTGCTGAGACGGAGCCTCGAGGGTATAAACCTGTTACAGGGCCTCGCACGTACTCAGAACTGGGGTTAAACCAGGTAACCTATATTTGTTCACTAAGTTCACCAGTGAGGTATTAACATTACATAGCATATAGCAACATGCCAGCTTTTATTGTTGTTTCATTTTGTAGCATGGTGATAAGTTTTAAAATTTAAATCTGCACAACGAAATTGCATAACAACTGAATGATAAAATAATGTAAGGAACACAGCATGAAAGAAGAAACTGAGCAGGAAAGTTCATTCTTGACCTGCTGGAAAGAAAATTAAGTGACAAACACAGACAGCCAGTATGTCTGAAGCAATCCGAGTATCCTGAGAACAGTTTTAACTTCCTTAGGTACACCCAGCTGAGTTACATCAGCAGGTGTTTATTATTTTATCCATCCCAATCAATGACAATATGTTTAATAATTAGGGCTGGGAAAGTTAACGCATTAATTAATTAACAGCAACAATAATTTTATTACACATTAATGCAGTTTTTTAAATTATTATTTTGAAAGTCCGTTGCTCACTGCTCACCGTTGACTACGTTGGATGGAGTGTGCGGAAGAAGTATAGATAAACAAAAGCAAGACAAGCGAACAAATGCCACCAACAATGTACCGATAGCTACAAACTGCAGGCCGATTAGTGTTGTTGAAGATGTCGGTCGGAGGAACGTTCTTAGTATCGCAACGACTGATCAGTCATACGCTGACTTACGCAACGTATGAGCCTCCCTCAAGAAGACGACATGAGTTGTATGAAAAAGGAGAGGACTACAAAAGCGAGGGCGTTACAACGTGCAGCAACTGTTGCTCTCACTGGAGTCTACTGGACATCGCTGGGTAACCATGACTACCTCGGAGTTACAGTGCATTGTCGCAGAGTGCTTGCTCATGGTGGGATCGTTGGGTCTTTGTGTGTGTGGAAGTTGGTCTCGACCTGCTCCATGTGATTGAGTGCCCTGAGATAACTTTGTTATGATATGGCGCTATATAAATAAAACTGAATTGAATTGAATCTCCTTTGCCTTTCATAATTCATGATTTGCATTTGGAGTTACCTCGACAAAACTATAATCTTTAGTCCAGACATCTGCAATGATAAAAATGAAAAGTTAAGGGATGACCAAATGTATTACACTTTATCCTGAGGGGAACATGAATGTATGTACAAAATATCATGGCAATTCAAAGTAGTTTTTGAGCTGTTACAACCAGCCAACAGACCAACCTTGCTAACTAATACAATATATTACTGTATTTTGTTTTCATCTACATCTCTAAGAGGCCTTTAGTCACATGTACTGTAAATAAAGAAACTGTGGTGTGTGAGATTGCAGTGGTGCAGGTTTTACTGGTATATAGCCTACTTTAAATGATCATGAAAAGGTTTTCATCTCAAATGTGTAGAAGATTGACTTTACAGTTGAGTTTAGCTTATTCTGCGGTTGAGTGGCAACGCCAACTCAGACGTGTAGATGCCTGCGTGGCTTTATATGCTATCATTATTAAAAAAAAGTTACTACAATACATTTTCCGTCTTTTAAGTGTCATTAAGCGTCTCGAGTGAGTAATAAAGGGTGTTTATGTTTTTCTAAAAACGGCGCCACAAACACCAGTTATCGGCTCTAGGACCCAGGTGCGCGGCAGCCAGAAGACACCGGTTGATGAGATGGTCCACTCGGCATTACGCGTCTAATTACCCGACAAAGAGCAGGCGGGGGTAAACTTACTAAACGGTAAAGGTGGACTACAATAACGAGAGAAACGAGAGCATTTTTTTTTGCTGCCTTTGTCCGTCCGCGCGCTCCCAGCACCGTGGCAAGAAGACCCGTCGACACCGGCGACCACCATGAGCCAGAGGTTCACCGTCTCCAAGAGCGACGGCGACCGGCGCCCCTCAGACATTCAGGGGGAGGTGAACCAGCTGTTCGAGGGAGATGAGCCCGTGTCCAGCGTCGGCGCGGAGGGGGAGGATGCTGCCGGCACCGACGTGGTGGTGGTGCTGAAAGGTGAGGGAGACTCCTAATGCCGACTTCTTTCCTCCTGTTTGTTAGCTATGGGCTATATGCTAGCAGCGCTGATGCTTGACTCTTGTTCGGTGACACCACATTGTCTACGGACAGATGTGTGTGTGACTTGAATTTTAATGGCCACATCCAGCCAATAACGGAGGCACCGCAAAGCGCCTTTTTCCTACAACATTTCTATTGTTACAGGTGCATTGCGCAAAACATTGGAAGTTGCACGCGTGTTGATGTGATAAATAAAAAGGGGGTGTTTTGCTTTGTTTTCACATGGTGTGTTCATTTTGTACCACTCAGACATGTCGCTCCCACTGTTGCATACATTAAAGGGTTTATGTTTGCTGCACTAGTCGCCCTGAAGGCCATCAGTTTATTTCCTTAGTAATCCCTCAGTATAGACTATATTAATTTATCCATCTGATAGACCTAACTGTCCTGATTCATAGGGTTTAGGTAGACTTTATTATATTTAAGCAGTTTAGATTTTTATCCTCTGCACATGCTTTGACACACCACAGCATGAGAGCAGGGAAACTACTTGGTTCCCTGGTATTAGGAGATGTCAGTGTAAACTATGTTTCAATATCGTGACTTGTCTTAGATATACTGTACTAGCAAAATATTTTATAAGGTGATAGCTTGCAAAGTGTGTTATCTGGCTGTGTCTTGTGGCTGAGTTGTATCCCAAGTTAGTATTCAGTTTATAAATCACAGGACCGTTCCTGTGCTTATTATGAGGATAAATTGGAAGAAGGGTGAATTAAAAACATGGTTGGTCAAACCAACATCAAGTTAAAGTAATTTCCTTCCGTGCCCCCCTGAGTAGTCCCAGCCATGTCTTCTGGGAAACCAGCGCCATTGTGGTTGAAGCCTGCTACTAAGTCACCTGATTGAAATAAGGTCCTGTCAGTCATTGTCTGAATTGAACGAAGCAGAGCAGAACAGAACAAATGGAGGTGGAAATTCCCATCCGGCCAGGAATGGAAGCCTTTACCATTTCTAATAATAAGCATTAGAGTGCAATCATTCAGCTCCAGTCAAGTGCAAATGAAGCTTTATCTGCAAATGAATCAATACAGTTCATACTGTGTTTAACTTATGAGGGCTGCTACATTAATGACATTTCAGATTAATTGGCTCCCAGAAATGCCTTCTTATTGCAGCTCTACATGTGCTGCTTTTTAGTTTCTGTGCTTTGCTCTGAAGTCTACCAAGTAGCCTTAGCTGGGCATTCAGTTTAATCCTTTACTTGTTGGTCAAAAGCCGTGACCAGCATTGTTGGAACAATAAAATATGCTAACAGGTTTAAAACATGCCACCATCTCCTCCTGTGCAGGGGAATTAACATAAAAATGCCTCCCCAGCCTTTCTCCACTTGAATGTCCCACTGTGTATTAATACTTAACCCGGACAAATGGCTGCGTGGGTTCGGTAGGAACAGATCTTACCATCTCATGGTGTTTTAGGGGAAACACTTTATTGAAGAACGTCCTCTCATATATGCTATGCTCTGGCTGAGCTGCAGCCTTGTGGAGACTGATGTCTCTGCATCCACTTTGCTGGTTGCCATAGTAACACAGTACTTTTTTCACTAGAGTTTTCTCACAAATGGTCTTGCAGTGAGGTGAAAACCCTTCAGATCAAGCATTGAGGACTGCAACTGACAATAATAGTCATCATTAAAAAATCTGTTGTTATTATTATCCTAATGGAACTGAAGGCGACATATTCAAATGACCAACAGTAAAAAATGCAAAGATATTCAGTTTCATACAAGACAAAGAGAAGCAAAAGTCTTCACATTTGAGAAGCTGAAACCAGAGAATATTTAGTAGTTTATCTTGAAAAATGACTTAAATGATTCATCCTTAATTAAAATAGATTTTTTTTGTCAATAGACTAAACAATTGATTGACAAATGATGCAGCTGTAGTGAAGATTGATGGGTATAGCAACATAGATGGCATCAAACATACTTCCATATTGTTTGTGTGTGTGTGTGTGTGTTGGCATGAATATAATTCATACTCAAAGGGCTGTGTAGAATAAGGTGGGAATGTGTCTGAATAATCGGCCATTGTTGGCATTTTACTGCAGTGTAATAATAATGCCCCCTTGCCCTGGACCCGTGATCCTGTTTCTATCGATCCAGAGGGAGGTGTGAGCGAGGAAGATCCTCGTCTGGATGCCAAGTGTCCTCTCTGCTCTTGACCTTGCAGCGGTGTATAGAGAAATATCTCTGTTTGATCGGTTGGGCTCAGTGGAATGGGCTGAAGATGGGCTCCGAGTGGTCCGGGTGTTTCTCACCTTGCAGTTGGCAGAGCAGGGAGGCTTTAACACCTCCAAGTCATTCAGAAACCTCATACCTCCAACATTATTGTTTTTTAAACCCGTATTATCTAGTTTTTTATTTGATCAGATTAGTCCCAATATGTGTTGATGAAAAAAAAAAAAAATGTAAATGAGAAAGAAATGTTAGATATTATCACCATTTACAAAGATAATAGGGTGAAAGTGTTAGCAAACAGTTGCATATTTATGTTAAGCATACAAGCAGCAACGCTTACATTCATTCTGAGTCATCTTTTTGTCCACCTGATGAATCAAAGTCCATTATTGACTTTCATTTTTGCTCTACTTGGTCTCCACCATCTGCTGAGGGGGATATCTGGCTCTCTATCGGCTAAATGCTCCACCACGTTCACCAGCTGGTTGCTAACTTGTTCTGTCTGTTGGTGGGCAGGTGGCATACAGTTGGTTTATCTGAGCTGGCCACTGCAGCTGGAAACGAAGCTAATGACAGCAACAACAGTGACAGTAATGTAAAAACCAAAACAATGAGCTAAAAGATGCTAAAAAAGCTCGTTAAAGTAGTCAGGTGACAATAATCTGCAGGTTGTCATGATTACACTTAGTTATTTGATCCATTGCTAATAAAAATATTGATCTTATCTGCTCAAATCCTTTGTCTTGCCTGTAACTGCCTAATTTAAACCGGTTATTACAGGCATGAGCAGACCTCCATACGTCTGAACTCTTTTGAGTTAATTTGGGTGGTCTCTTTTATAACTCGATCTATTATTGATGCACTCCTTGGCCTTTACTCCTGCGGCGTCCAGCCAAGCTGCGATTTCTCAAAAAGGTTTTGTGGATGAGCGTGTGTGTGTGTGTGTGTGTGTGTGTGTGTAGCAGAAGGACTTAGATCCAAAAGCACAGACATTTGACGTTAATAACCCCGTTTGTCCTCAGTGTTTTGGTCCGTGAGCAGAGAGGCCGACTTGGCTGAGGTTTAATCTGTGTCAGGAAGTTCTGTTTCCTTCTAAGAAAATGCAGCCCAAAAGACAATGACACAGCATGGGAGCACAGTGACAACACATGTATTTTTCCTCTCCCATGGTTGCTAGTCCATTTCTCTTGAGTAAAAAATTAACGTGTGTGTGTGTGTTTGTGTGTCAATGAACAAAGGGAATTTCAGAAGTACACGATCAAATCCCCTGAAAGTGCAATTTCCCATGTGCTTCCTTCCACTGTAATTCACACAGTGTATTACTCTGTGTTCAGCTTGCTGTGGTGTCGTCTTGTCTATGCTGGCCTTTCTTCACCAAACCTGGAAGGCTTGAGCACTCTGCATTATTAAAGGATAAGGCTTGCAATATTCGATTTCTCTATTGTCAACAAAACCAATAATGTTTTAGTCCATCTATCAGTATTTTCTGACTAAAACAGCTGTGTCACACAGTGGTTTTTAACAAACAGTACTCAATCACTAGTAAATAGTGTATTTGTAATACTACTTCTACTACTATTACTACTACTACTAATATTATTATTATTATTATTATTATTGTTGTTGTTGTTATTATTATTATCCCCTAAAATTCAACTGAAATCCTTATCCAGCAGTGCCTGCCAGCGATTGTGCTCCCATGATAATGGGCTGTTGGCTGGCCAGACAGAGGATTGTTTATGTGTTTATTCAGGCATTTCTGCCCCTGTGCTGTAATGAATGCCATGTAAATAATAGACAACCTCTTTAGATGTGCAGTCCGATGGTGAACACAGACATTGAGTCACAAAGGCCTATTGTGGCTGACTCCTATTGTAGGATTAAAATAGTGGAGTGGCTGTTTTCAGTCACTTCTGGGAAGAGTGTGGACACCTGATTAGGATTTTTATGGAGTATTTATGAACCTCCGGAAAGCTTTGTGTAGTCACAGCTTTGAAAGGAGAAATGTGATGCATTTGCTGTTTTTGGCCATCTGATCCCACAAAAAGAGATTAGGTCTGAGATGTGAGGTTTGTTTTTGGACAACACAGCTCTTTTTATCACTGAAATTTATAGGGAGCTACCAAAATAATGTGAACATTTAATGAAAAGGGAATCCGAAGTGCCTAAATCACCATTACAAACTCTGCTATAAGATCCACTACATCCTTGTTTATCAGTGTTGGACACTATGTTCTTGCACTTGTTTTTCAGTGCAGTTTGTTTGGCACTTGTTGTCATGGTTACCCAGATTTTTTGTTTCCCACGGACGCACCTGTAGTGTATGCCCAGCTTATGTGGATTCCTCCTCTGTTAGCTGTCTTGTGTTGCTTTGAAAATAGACATATAACATAAGTGCTGGCTGACAGAGCTCTTATTCAAATCCTACTAATTGGCTTTGACATTCAGTTTAATATGAGTCACCTTGTTAACAAAGTCTGTACTGATTGTTATTGCAAAGTTAAAGTCCTTTTTTATGAAGTGTTATAATATTATGTCGGCCCCCTGTTGTTATTGTGCACATGTTTTTGAAAGACAGACATACCTCCGGGGTGCAAAACCTCATACTGAAACGGTTTATGTAATTATAGGCTGCTATAAACAACAAGGTAATCTTGGGGTTGAAAGCAGTTTAATGGGATTTAAATCATATGAAGACGGTCGACCAGATTCATTCTGTTTTCCCAACCACATTATCAAAGCTGGGCTGGGAATCTAACATGGGGGGGAAGGGGCTGTCAGTTACAGGCCTGATTTTTGTAACCTTTAACGCTTGACTTACTGTACCATCTCTGTGCATCCGGATCAGCAAAATGGCAACACAGATCTATAAGGTTATAATGAATAAATGCAGTTTTTTTTTAACTGCAGCTGTGAGTGAGTGTAAGTGTTTGCACGTTGTATCAGTGGTGGGAGAGGTGTGTATGGAGGTGATTGGTTGTTTTCACAGCACCCAGTCCCTCCTTTTATCCCAGTTGAAATAATGTTAGTCATTGGTTCATTTCCACACTGTATATACATTTATCTGGGTTTTGACTGTGTCAAGTGCTCAAAATTAGACTCATATCAGTATGAAATACTAAATTAGCAGAATTGTGATGGACACTACAAGGCAACGCACAATGAAAATGAAGGGGCTGATGGCTGGCAGAAAATTGAAGACATTTCTGATGGTAGTGTGAGACAACTCTTGAAAACACCCAAATTTAAATCATTAAACATTCTGTTTGCTTTGCTTATTTAGCTTCCAAATATGAAACTGGCAGTAGTTTTCCAAAGACACAGTTTGATTAACACCTGTTTCCAAAACAGTTCAGTACTTTTTAAAATGTTTTTTACTTTAACTGCTAGAAAAATAATCTGTAAACATTAGTCTATATTGTTATACCTTTCTTTGTCTTCTCGCCCATCTGCCCCCCCCCCTGTAATTCCATTAAATTGCCTGATATTCTCTTGCTCAGAGGAGCCATGATTTGTAATGTAGCTTGCCATTAAATGCCATAGCTTCTCTGTCATCATTCAACCTGTTATTCCTTTTTCTGTCAAAGGGGGGGGGACCATCAATACGGTAAAGATCAATACAACTCATCCACCATTACCTATGTATGTACAGTCCCAATCTAATTTTAACTTAGAGGCTTCAGCAGGAGTGGGGACACTGTACGGTTTAAGGTGTGGTGACATTGACCAGACAGCAGAGGGCAGCCATTTTATTGTATTAATGTTACGGACACACAAGACTGATGCAGCATGTGTGGGTGCTGAGTGCTTTAAATACCCTCGTAAAAACCTAAACCTCTTGACAAAAATATGGATAGAATACGTTTTTCCACAACAGATGCATATAGTTGTAACAGTTGCGTCTTGCGTGTACAAAATGTGTTAAAGTAAATATGAATTGAAAGGCTGAATGTGAGAAATGAATTGCTCTGCAGAGACCCAGACAAGTGTGTTTCTCTGCTCAGACAAAAGGGGGCAGTTGTGTTCCAATCAAGACTTCCAGCATCTGTGTATATCCCCTTCAGTCAGAATCCTGTGGTAGAAAAACCTCAGATAAGAAAGGGATCAGGAACCCAGTGAATTACACAACAGTCTGTGTTGTGTGTGTGTGTGCGTGTGTGTGATGGGAGGTGTGTGTAAAGCATATGGCAAGTGAGAAGAAAGTGTGTGTGTGTGTGTGTGTGTGAGGATGGGAGAAGAAGTAAGAGTGGGGAGAGAGAAAAAGGTAACTGCACAAAAGGGGGAGTAAACCCTCCCTTAGCCCAGAAATCCTCGTGCTGTTATGTAACTGTGTCTGCGAACGGGGGGCGGGGTGTGTGTGTGTGTGTGTGTGTGTG
>JAVQJL010050518.1:0-30381 GCA_036024295.1 Nannoperca obscura
GTCTTGACTCTATTTTCTATTCATTTCACAACGTATGGTGGTGAATAAGTGTGACTTTTCATGGAAAACACAAAATTGTTTGGGTGACCCCAAACTTTTGAACGGTAGTGTACAAGAGAACTGTACTATTGCATTCAAGTTGGGAGTCTCTAATCAGAAGACCAGTCTTATTGATTTCTTTCTCCCTACCTTCAAGTCTCTTCCCCTACTTTTCCCTTGCTTTTTCATTTATTATTCTTTTTTCTTTCTTCTCTCATTCCAGTTACTTTTTATCTGAGCAGACAGCCTTCTTCAAGTTTTTACCATTTATTTCTGTTCTTCATTCCCCAGCTGTGCTGCAGCTTTCTGTCTTATATTTATTTCATCTAACATTTTATAACATGAGCTTTGTGAATTGATCAGTAGAACACAGTGAAGTAATGACTGATTTGTCATTACTCATAATGGTTAAATCGTCACGTCATAATTTTTAGGTTATTAGCAAATCGGCAGATAGAAATGTTTCTTCTTCATAATTAAATATTCATTAGTAAAAGAAATGTGGAATTTTAAGACTTGTATTGAACTTTAAGTTCAACTTGTTAGTTGAGTCAGATTTTGCAATGATACAGTGAATATGAAATATTTTTCCTAATATCAGATAGATAGCAGTTTGGCAGCTTACAAATCAGACATCTTGCAAGAATTTTCTGCTCCACCAAATAAGACAGAATTATCACCAGTCATATTTTATCTGCAGATTCTAGTAAATTATTTACTGAAGCATCCCTAGGTATGACGAGATCTACCATCTCCAAAATTACCTTTATATGCCTGTGACATTTGTTTCTATAACCACAATTTTAAGATGCAATTATCAAAAGAAGCTACTGAGATGGAATGTGAGGTTCCCCTTGGCTAAACTTCACACTTCATGTTTTTGATAAAGTCATCAAGACTCAGTACTATAATGATTTTAAAAAGCTCACATCATAAATATAATGTTATTGAAAGAAGTTTGACATTTTGCTTTTGTGCTTTCTTGCCAAGAGTTAGATGAGAAGATCATTACCTCTTATGTCTATATGTTAAGTACAGAGCTTCAGCCAGGAGGCATTTAGCTTAGCTTAGCATAGAGGCTGGAAACAGGAGGAAACGGCTAGCCTGGTATTGTCTGTTCCATCTGATCTTTCTGTTTCTCATTCAGAGTTGTTGGTGACTGAACAAAGACAGGGCCAGTCTTCGAAGGATATGTATAACATGGTTCTGCCTACATCTCAGGTAGGAAAGGTTAGACAGGGGTATTTCCTCCAGGATGGCCACTTGATTAGAGTTTTGGCTCCCTATGGGGAAGCTTTCAGTGGTGATCCCATTCTTCAAATAGTTTTGCCCTCAAAGTTTAGAACCTCAGTACTTCAGACCGCTCATGATAGTGTGGCTGGACATATGGGTGTGAAGAAAACCTACAATCGTGTGCTCCAGCATTTTTTCTGGCCTCGTGTAAAGCGTGATGTTTCTTTGTATATAAAGACATGTCATACTTGCCAGGTTGTGAATAAGCCTAATCAATACCATCAGTGTATCAGTAACGTAGAGCGTGTGTGGATGGGTGTCAAAATACAATAACAGATTAACTTAAACCAACCCAAAGTCAAACCAACCAAGGAATCCAGAGCCCCACTGACTGCTCAAGCACCCATACAAATAGATGAGCAGTCAGCGCCCCCAGGTGTCAGCCATCACTCTTAATTAACCATTCCCTAACCTAACCACCAGGCCTGGCGGCCATCACATTCATCCATCCAGCACTTCTCGACTGGTTACTTGGCAACCCCTCCAGTAATAACAAAACTTTGTTAGTCACTGCGCCTGTCTGTTGTTTGACAAGAAATAGCTACAACACAACATCTAGTTCTAAAACTAGAAATTGTCACTTTTACACCTAAGCTAGGCTAAATGTATGCCCCCTGGCTCCAGCTCCATAATTAATACATGAGTGTAGTATTGTCCTTCTCATCATATTCTCTGCAAGAAAGTTCATAAGCGTATTTCCCAAAATGTCAAACTATACATGTGAGTCATATGAATACGAAAAAATATGGTATTATGTTTCATCGAAAAATCTTTTTTCAGTAAGGTCAAATATAGAGTTCCATAAAACTTGTGAACTTGACCACAACAAAGTCTTGTGCAGGCAGCTACAAATAATTTTATGATTTAAAATCATTCAGTGGGAAGAAAGAAAATAACAAATTAATGAAAAAACGTTCCTGAATTGAACATAGATTACTGCTTTCTCTTTTCCTTTCTAAACATTTTATCTTTGAAATTTCAGCTTTTACAGTTTTGAGAAAAATGCTAGTTCTTTATGGGTCTAAAAAGATGTTGGCAATTCAAATTTAAATGCGCTGTCTTGACTGTGATTCAATATGTGTTTGCATTAGTGTGTCTGCTACGTTACTCCATAAGGACCAGCGTCATCATTAAATAAAACACACTTTGTCCTCTGCCCTGAAAAAAACTTGCTCGAGTTGGTATTGTTTAACAAACACAATTTATCATTTAGTACCAAATCACTGCATCCTGAGAGCAGTGATAAAATAATGAACTCTTTGTAGCTGCGGAACAAAAAGACACGATTCATCATTTTGGTGATCCTATTACCTACTATTTCTCTTTACTTGCCTGCTGGGGAGACTTTGTCTTCCCATTATAATTAGCATCAAGGCTCACTCTGTCTAGAAGCTAGCCAGCAAGGGCACTGAGGGATGGTTGAGTCAATATGTCTTCTCTGCACTTTTAATACAGAAGTGCAGACTGACTGACAAGTCATTTCAACAGGGCTTGATTCCTAGATTCCCATCCTTTCTCACAGCGCAGTCTCTTATAGAGGTAAGTGACACAAAGCGGCTGCTTCAACTTACCTTCAACACATTTTCAAGGACTGAGAAAAACTTTCATATCTGAAGGATTTTTTCTAGTCACAGTAGTGTGGCATTGGTAATATTACACTCAATTTGACAGTTTACAGATAATGGTTTAAAATAGCTGTAAATTGATATTGATATGGAATTGTATGGATGACAAATTTGGACAAATCATTCCATCCAAGTAAAAACAGGTGGAAAATGACTCACTATTCAATTCAAACTAGTGAAAAATAGTATCAAAATGCTAATAATGTGGAGTACAAAATAAAAATAAGGTTGTCCCACAGACAAAAGTAAAACCAAATATTCTGCATTCTCCTTTGTTTCATATATACCATATAGCTCTTATCATAAAAGCTAAAAAAAACCCCCAACCCTATCTCTTACTAAACTAGTTACAGTCTACATTTCCTTTGCCAAATGCATTTGGAGGTACTAGAAATGTAATTGCTGCCCCGATTGTGTTCAGTGACAATGTTTTATCCAGAAAGTGCAACATTCTTATATTGATTAGAGCCATAGATACATACACGTAGATATTGCATTGGTCATTGCTTTTAATTACAGCGAGAATACATTTCCTATTGCATCATAAAATGGCTGCCATGATCTAATTTTGTTTAGAATTTGTGAAATAAAACCAACAAATTTAAACAGTATAAATGTATTAATTTGCTTTATACCTGGGTGCTGGTGAGAAACCCCACAATTTACAATTTGTCCTAATACTATTGATTTTTGTTTCCTTAACACAATAAGATAAAAAATAAGAAAGAAATAGTAGTAATATTAATAATTATAAGTGATGCAAATGTAAACACATGACATATAAACACTGAGCACATTAACAATGGCACAGACATTCTTTTCATTATAGACAGTGATGGACAGGTTTTGATAGAGGGGGGACTAGTACTGGTATACTCTGATTATAGCCTAACTCGACATTCTAAGCAATTGGAGAAAAAACTTGAATATAAAAACGAGATATCGGTTGAGAGATGTAAACTTTATAATGCTTTTTATCCAGAAAAAAACACAGCACCCCTGTTTACTTGTATTTAAGAGAGTCTTGCTCTTTCTAATATGGCAGATGCATTGATATGTTGTAGCAGTGTTTTGAAGTAGACAATGCCACAAACTGGAACAAGAGCGTGTACTGTTGCTGTTGCTTTGGTTTGAATCAGAGATCACATCCCATCCACATCCCATTCATTTGAATATAAGAAAATGAAATAACAGTCCCCTGAAATAAATAAATGTGGAAGTGTAAAATAAAATGAAATAAGTAAAAGTAGTCCTTTGAAAAACATAATTTAGAAATAAAACCTGTGTATTTATTAATTTATTTATTGAAGTATATTGAGTCATTTATATATTTATATTTACATTTATGTATATATATATATATATTGCATCATTTATTTATTTCAGTATTTATTTCATAGCCATATTTATTTATTTGACATTGACTTAAAGGGCATTCCATAAGTGACATCTTATGTTTCTATTCCTGGTGTGTATTTACCTTGTGAGTTGTTTATACCTCTTAGTGAATTACAACAGTTTTAGCTTCCCACCCAGTGTTAAAGAACCATGGAAGGACCCAAGGCTACATGTCCCATTTTCTCTTGGAATTGCCTTTTTCCCGAACAGTAGTTTTCATTGGTTTGGTCCCAATTGGTACGTTTTTGCTGTATAAACCTGTGTCTGAAAGCTTTGGGACCAATCGTAATCCCTTGAGGGTCTCGGTGAAACTTTTATAGCTAATAGATTCACATAGTATCTGACTTGTTGTTAAGGGTAGATGGGTTTTCTGAACTTGTTCAGTAGAAAGTAGCTTTTATGTTTCTCATGAGGACCTTGGGTCTGAAACAAAAACATTAACTTAAGTCTTGTCTCACATATTACAATCTTAGGTCTCGACAAAGACAGAGTCAATTTTTCTTTTGGTGGTCTAGTTTTTCCCCACTCATCCCCATATCTATTCCCTTGAACAAAACAGAAACTAACAGAATGTAAATCAAACAAAACAGTTGAGAATGCCAAAGACATTACAGTTCCCCAAGGGCAACACAAAACCTTCAAATATCTCTGCTTGATTTTTGTGAGGATCAAACTGTAAAATTGCTGCTTTCTGGGCAGACCTTCAATAGCCAAAGGTCAGAAAAGAGCAGTCTTTTTGGTGTAATTACTGAATGAGTGGTGGACTTATTGAGAATATGGATGTGTGGCTATACATGACATTTTTTTGGTGTATGACTTTGCTGTTGGGAGACACACTACAATTCTGAGGGACTTGCAGTTTCCTTGAGTATTTCAATGTAGGCCTACTTTTCTCTGTAGTTACTAGTTAAGTTTAAGATTTAAGATGATTAACTAATGATATTTTGTTGATATTTCTGTCTTTTACACTAATACACAAAAGGTGTTACACAACAAACAAGTGAAAGTAGAGATACCAATTATCATAAAAATATTTCACATTTTGACTCCTCTTGACGTCACCAGAGCTTTGAAGAGTTTTTGGAATTATGATTATGTGAGATGCCGTGTGTGCTTGTACTAAATATGTTAACTCCCCTGCACTGACTAGTTTTGGTGTCCAGTAGCCCATGCACTGCTTCATTTTTAGATGTTTTTTTCACGATCTTGTCGAGTCTGTGAAATGTAGCATTCAGAAATGATCAGACCAGTCATTATTTACCCTCTATCACACATTTTGATCTTGCCATAGAAATATGGGTTTGTTTTCATACAAATACCAACAACAAAGAGTGTCTGGGTTTCTGGTTTTTATAATGTTAGCTATACCTACTGAATAACACCCTAAACACCTTGTGCACTGACTACATAGTGTATTTGTATAGTATGCAATGACTGATTATGGTAACGTGACATTGCACCAGCTTATATTGGCAAACACAGACGATTAACCTTTGTTGGGTTCACACACATTAATCACACAACACTATTACATTTTAACCATACACACATGGACAGATATACACACAAGCACACAGACTCACACACTCTTGAATAATGTTAAGATGTCTGCATAAATGCTCAACCCCAAATTACCCCTAACACCCGGCTCTGACAGATGTGGCAGAGATCGGTGTCGATAGTGTTGATAAATGTCAGGCCAAATAATAAAGACCATTATCTGCCTCTGTTAGTCTACTTGCAAAAAATTAGATGATGCTTTTCCCACAAAGGATGTATGACTTTGCTGTTTATTACACACATGCTTCCCACATAAAACTAAACAAAATAATATTATTTAAATATGAGAAGTACACCTGTAGAAGTGCAAACCTCAATCTATTTTCCCAGAAAGGTAGTGAGAGGACACAGAAATGTTTCAAAAGACTTTTGGAACTGCTGATGTCTTTATCTTTTCCATTCGATTCCAAGAAGCCCCCCCAAATTTAAATCTTGTGCTTTACCGGGTAATTCACTGACCATCATTTCTTTGCCTCTGTAATACCTCATCAATAGTCCTGTTTCGCACAAAATGAAAAAAATGAATTGAAGAAAAAATAATTACAGAGTGACTCTTATAAAATCTTTGAAATAGAACGAAAGAGACAGAGTGGCAAAACGGCATACTAACAAGTCTGAGACTGTCCACAAGGCTGATCCATCCCAGAATCCCTGACATTAAGATCACACTGGGACACATAATGTAATTTACCTGCCTCATCAGCTAATGCAGCACAAATCCATTTTCGCCCAAACAGGAAGGGCCACATACATTACCTTGATGACCATGCAGAGTCAAGGGGGAACGACTAATGAGACTAAATGTAATTACTGTCTACCTCCGATTTGAAAACAAAATAAACCCTCCTGCACTCCCATTTGGGGTTTCGAACTCTGGGACAAAAATAAACCTGCTTCACGTCACAACTCAGCACTACAATTGGCTTTCCTGTCACTATTTAGATCGGTGTTCAGGCTCTTCATTACGATTCCCATTAGCTGATGGCTCAGCCACCATAGTCATCCTGACATCTATGAACTGATTAAAAAAAACACTGAATTACAGGAGGTGTTGAGTTATTGACATTTTAACACTATCCCACAGAAACTTTCCACACAGTTTGCTGAAGTGCTTAGTCAGAAGTGATCTGAACCCAATAACATAAATGCCCCCCAACCTCCGTCAACCCCGGTGAGCCTGATTCACTGGAAAACAATATATTTTGCTTTCTGACGTTTCTGAAGTGCACTGAAAACAGAAAAAAGCACCTGTGTTGTCTCAATCTCTTTCTCTCACACTCTTCCTCCGCCTGTCTCCCTTTTACATTCTCCTTATACAAGGTGACTTCCACACTTCTCTAAGATTATAATATGCCATGGAGGTTAAAATAAGGAGGTGTAAGATGTGCATGCTCTACTTTTTCTCTCCCCTTCTCCCCCTCTGTCTCTTGCTTTGTCTCATTATAGGCTCTAAACCTTCGGTGAAATTAGGTATCCCAAAGCAAAGCTGTTGTCAGGTGAGCGGTTTTGAGCCATGCAGCATTATGCCTCATGCGATGTGTGCAAAGGGAGATGAAAAATTTAAAGATGTAAAAGTTGTTAAGTAAGGAGTTTAACATCCTGAAGGAACTGACATGCGAACCCTTCAGTCTCAAACTCACAAGACAAGAGTCTAATTTCCATGGTGGCAAGTTTACCCTCCAGAGTTTCTCGGAGAATGTTTATCTGAAGCATAATTTATTTATTTATTATTTTTATTTATTTATGTTATCCCACATTTAACATATTGAGGAGGAGAAAATGGAGTCGATCAAGTGGGGTATGAATAATTAACAGGAAATAAACAAATAAAATAACAAAAAAATGGTAAATAATCTTATCGTATCCAACAGCTGCGTTGATACCCAGACACCCCCACACCCTTCCCTGGTAAAGAAAAACCCCTGTCCATGCAGTTAAGCTGCTTATAAATATTTGTAATTAAAATCAGAGTGGGAAGGCAGGGAGAGTGGCATCTTTATCACTGGAGACACTGCTGCTGCAGGTGTCTTTGATGCCCAGAAAGGCGTTTTGATCTGACAGTGCAGCAGACTCCAATCGGCTTGTCCCACTCAGCAGCTCCCTCCACGCTCTCACCCCAACTCCCCTCCCCATGCACTCTCACATGTTCAAGAGTTCATTACCCATTTGTTTTGCATTTTCATCTATTTCTTCCAGACCTTTGAAATCTCGTCAGCCTAAACCTTTAAATTATTCATCAACTCTTAAAAAAAGCACTCCTCTATTTTTAGGACACCACAAAACTTTTGCAGATGTGTGCACAATACTGTGTCCAGCTCTATGTAATTGCACTCATTTCAAAACCTCTAAACCTGGCGCTGGACAGGTAGCTGCATGCAGTAAACAGCAGACAGACAAAGTTAGCAGCTAGCTGGTGAACACTGAGCAACTAAACAATTCGATATTTCTTTTAGGAGTTGTTGCAGACCAAACCAGAGCTAAAAGGTGAATATTTGATTTACATTCTTTGGATGGCCAGAAGTGTGACTCGACGGTTGGTGATCAAAAACCCTACTTTCTTCTTTCTCTCAAACAAGTTTAAACCATTGTTCCATGTGTAACCTTCTTCCGAGTGCCAGCTTGTTTCTCTATTATGACTGCCTGTTTGTGGATGTTTTGTTCCTGATATTGAACACAATATTTTACTTGGTGACACTTAATCTTTACGTTATGTCAAACCACACACATTCTATGGTTGCACTGTACATGGTAACATCCAGTTTGGTCTTTGTGTTGCATTGATCATTGCTGAACATTCATCATCAAATGTATATGTTTACATTTCTATAGAAGATACTTTCTATTTCTTGGTTGAATATTAAACTGTTATACTGTTGAGTCAAAATGACTCCGTAAAAAGAAATAAAAGGCACATGCTTGGCCAAACTTTCGTTTTAAAGTCAGGATATTGATTAATAAATTCAAGACACTGAAATGCCAACAAAAGGCACAACTGGGAAATCAGCAAAATGTTATTTTTACAGGTTTGTTTCTGTTAAGTTTTGCAACCAAAACAGTGACAGAGGGAGTAAGAGAGAGGGAGGGAAAGAGAAAGAAAAGAGGTGGCATAAATATCACAGCCTCAGAGGCTAGTCCTTGGCTTTGCTCCAGCATTTCACCTGCTACAACCATTTTTTTTAAATCAGTGAGTCAAGCCTCAACCAGGCGAGTCATTCCCATGTTTGGACATAATAGCAGAGTTGAGCTCCGGTTTATGTCTTTCACTTGGCTGGATATTTTCTCCTTGATACTGCAGAAGAAGCCCATTTTTCAGGGTTTTAAAGTATGCTGGTAAGGGTTGTGAGCTACAAACATGTCACAACATGTTATTGTTTTCACTTGAGATGGATATGTAGCAAATACTACAAACAAATGTGCATTTGAATATATGTTCATCAGTGATAAGTGATCAAGAAAGCTTGCTGTGGACGAGATGACTGGATACATGTATTATTGCCAGCGCAATACATTACGCCTGTAGGCACACTCCACATTTGAAACACTGCCGTCAACAGGAAAGCCTTGCTGCTTGTCAACCATGATTAATGTGAAGTCCCTCAAAAACAGGGGAAATACATCAGAGAAACTTTCAAGAGAAAGGTTACAGAAAACACAATTGCAGTGAATGAGGACATTGCTGAATTTCATAGTTTTTCCCATCTGTCCCCAATCATCCCAGATGCTTTGTCTCACAAGAATTATGAGACCTTTCTCTCATGAGGAAATTGCTTTTACAGCAACCTCATCCCGCTCTTCAGGCTCCTTAGCAGCCATCCAGAGCGTGTGTGTGTGTGTCTGTGGGAGTGCTGACACAACTGAACACAGTGCCACTCCTCCTGGACCTAACACAAGGTGATAGCACGTCCTGTCACACATTCCTTCTCTTCTAATTTGTTTGTGTCATCCCTTTGCACCTGTTCATGTCATGTTGGAGATTGAAGTTTAAAAGGCAGCAGGTTTATTTTTCGTCTTATCTGATAAGGTTGTTATTAACATTGGTGCTACCTGCATTGTTGGGTTGTGGCACTGGCGTGATTGATATTGGTTCCAGGAGACGGGAAAGTTTCACAGTGCCAAATGAATGGGTGATTCCCAAAATAAAGGAAATGGAAGATGAAAATCAAGACCTATTATGATGGGCAACATTAGCAGAACAGCACAGGGCTGCCATCTGTCTGTGAAGTGACCTTTCAGGAAAAATGTGCTTAGTGTCTATCATTAACCGTCATATCTCTTACTCCCTCCCCCTATCCCCATCCTGCCCTTTTATTTCATATTCTTTTTTGTCTTGGATTTGATTTTTTCTCTTTTTTTACTGAAGCGTAAATTTGGTGGTGCAGTGTTCTTTATGTGAACAACTCAGGGGTATGACCCTAAGGGGAATGATTGAAAGACACTTGTCTGAAAGAGACATTAAATCAAATAAAGACCTGAGCTGACTATGAGCCCAGGGAGTGAGCTGGGTGTTTTGGAGACATATATGAACTGAAGAGTAGCAGTAAGACTGCATTCATGTGCAAACTGCAGCCACATTTATTAAATATTTGTTTTTCTTGTTATGACAAAAGAGCTTATTTGTGGTTAATCATTTCATAGTTTAATTTATAGTCCTTGAATACTCCATTCATTTGGTATTGCACTTTAACATTGGACTCAGACTCACAATGTAAAAGAAAATCATTGCAGCAAAAGAAGATATATTGCAATTTTTTTGTCCAAACATTGTTTTTCCTTGTCAAAACCTGGTGTCTACATTACCCACAATGCAACTCGACTGCTGACAGTTCAGGTATGTTACGCTAATAGCGGCTAATGTAGCCTCAAACGGCTAGTATCAAGCAGAGATGAGTAGTGGGCTACAGAGATCTGGTTAGCTCACTCAGTCTTCAGCCCCAACTGACACAGACTCAAGTGACATCATAATAGACAATTTATTACATAATGCAGTAGTACTCCATAAAACCTGTAAACAGATGTTGATCTGAATATTTTAAGATTTTAGGTATATCAAACCTGAATTTTGAGTATATATAGCCGGCCTTTTTTTATTTAATGTGTTTGCATTCACTCTGCGGCTTGTATCATTAACACATACTTGCCGTTACGACCAGTGACCATAGGTTTCACCAAATCAACCAGGACTGAAATCTTAACTATTATAAATTTAAGGCATAGCTTGATGAACCCACAGAGAAGGATCACCCGTTCACCAGTTCCCTTCAGCTTTACACAGCATTTTACCCTCTGTATCAGCTGAATGTGTAAGGCAACTCTTTGGTAACATGTTCGCTGTCTCAGCTTTATAAAATAATATTATGTTGATGTCAGTTGTGTTTATAGATTGTTGTGCTGCCCCTAGCTGGCCAAACAATCCAAAAAGCAAGCAAAAAATGGCTTCTCCCACAGCCTTTTTCTATTGTTAAACCGTATACAAAATTGACAAAGGTTATACTATACCCCTTCTATGGGTTGTCATTGTTTGTGTGAATGTGTGTGTACACATGGCCACCTGTCAGGGAACTTCGGGTTCTGCTGCAGTGAGAGAGAGAGAGAGAGCCAGAACACAGAGCAGGCCACAGGCAGAGCTATCGATTGGTCTCGTCAAGGTTCAGGGATATAGATGAGTTACAAAACCACCATTAATTATAAATCATTTCTGCCATGAAAGTCGATTAGAGCGAAAAGCAGCAAAAAGTCTGTACAAATAAAAGTGATAGGGCGTGCACAATTCTCATCCAAAAATGTCTTCTGCTTGGCAGGGCTACTTACTTTGCCGTTCATCTCCCGAGTTTTTTCCACCTTTGCAAGTCTTGTTTAATTAAAGTTGTTAATTCCCTGGTGATTATTTGTTGCTGCGCTCATCAGTAATTAGATGTGTGGACAAATTAATGCAGATGCTTGTGTTTATCCATATTCAATAAGCATGTTCTACTGCCTTATCACTGCACACATAATCAATACCCAAGGACACATGATGAATTATGGTCCATAATGGTGCATATAGTCAGCATGTGTTGAGCCGCATGCAATGTGCATATAAAGCGGCGGGGTACTGTGATACAGTCTTGAGCAGGTGCAGGGTTTACGATGATCCACAGGCAGGTTCACAGACGGTCCCTGTCAGAGCCACTTGAGAGAGTCCCTGCTGTCTCAGACAGGTTGCAGTAGAGCCGTGCTTTGCATTAAAATTGCAAGCAACATCTCTTGAAGCGCACACAATCTCTCCACTGCACTCTGCCTTTATACAAGGTAAAAGAAAGTGTTCCTTAAACTACATATACCCTTATTTTCTCCAGGTCTCACCCACTCTTTGTGTTCTTCTGTTCTCACTCCGTCCTGCCCTCTGTGTTTCAATACAGCTCTGCACCTGTCTTCTGATCCTCTGCTGTTTTCTCGTATTTTTGGAAAGAGACCGCTGTCTGTGATTAATGTTTGGTGTGTAGCTGTGTATGTAAGCAATCACAATTCATCCGTGAAGTCTACTCTTCCTAGCTCTGACAGGCATGCCTGGGCACACAGTGCTTTGCAGTGTCTTCTACTCTATAAAGCTGATTTCAAATACAGCCATTTCAGAAGAGATGCACCGCAGTGGCATGAAGCAAGCAGGCTAAACAGATCAGCAGCTCTCTCTCTCTCAGCCCCACTCTCTCTCTCTCTCTGCCTCACACTCTCTGAGCCTCCGCTAGCATTCACTCTGTTTTATTGTGACAAGACACAGCAAGCCATGGCTTGAATACCAACGAGATAATTTCTTGACAGTTTCCCTTTATTTGCCTGCTATCGCCCTGATAAGATGATTTTCAGTCTCCGGATTTGTTTTGTCTTGGCAGAGATGGCCTGGATGAGTAAGCTCATCCTCTCTCTCTCATTTTGTCTTTCCATCAGTTGTGGTTCTCCTATATTCCAGGCCACTCTGCACACACATTGCCATGTGTGTGAGAGAGTCGGAAAGCATAAGATGATTATGGGAAGATGCCACGCAGAGAAGTAATGTGTCCAGCCAAGCTCACACAGAAGAGAGTATTAGGAAATAATGGTGTGTGAATGCTTGGATACATTTGATGTGGTTATATAATAAAAGAGAGTAAAAGTCACTCTGTACATTATTCTGTGATTTCCCTTTGTTTTCTTTCCTATTAACACACCCCTGAGGTACATCTGGAGGCTAGTGTCATCACTTGTGTGTAATATGAAATAATAATTAATGTACCACAGACAATTGGCTGCCATCAGAATCCACATGCAAAATTAACATGCTAGAGAGCATTTGGGTAGAAACCCAAAGATGACTCATAGGGAGATTAAACTGGGTCAGGAAATTATTCTGTATAAGCTTATATCAAAATTATGGCCATGCAATGTTGCCAGAGCCCTCTCTGGTCTCTGCAATGTGTGATGAGCTGAATAAAACACTATAACAGGTTAGTAGAAAACAGGATAAATTTAGCTTGATAAGCCCTCACAATAGTCCATTAAATTAGTGTGGGTCACAAAACAAAAGGGCTCCCAGAGAAGTTTGAAAGCCACTCTAGTGGGGTGGATAGAAATCTGGAGCCCACTTGATAACAGTGCCAAACACATTACAAACCGGGCTGCAGAATAGTATTGAGACTGAATATTTTGGCACACAAACCAGCACTCAGAACAAAGCCTATCTGTCCACAGAACTAGCTTCTCCCTCATGTCTCCTTCCAGGGCTAGAACAGGAGTTAATTGTTCTCATGATTATGTCAGGTGGCAGAATTGATCAACATTAAAGGATCATTCACTGTGACATTACCTCTTGAGAATGAAAGATAAACTGTATGAGAAAAAGTCCTCTGTTTCTGTGACATCTGACAAGGTAAAAGGACACCCTTAGATTGCTCTTGCTCTGTTGGAATCACAAAATCAATAGTGCAGCATTGCTCATATAAGCGTCAACCTTCATGTTAAAGTATACAGACTAAACAGATTAACCACTGCCACTTTACAACACACTTGACTCCCCTTGGTTTTATTAAATGAGATTATATTATAAGAAGACTTCCAGTTTAAATGTTAATGTTTTTTTGAAGTGTTTTGCAAGTTGGACTTCGGCACAGCTGACACTAACAGTCAGTCATTCACAAATGAATATAATGAAAATAATAAATATAATTCTATCTCATTCCATAAATCTGCTGTTAATTACCACCACACCTCACAATGGATAATAGTCTTATAATTCTTAGATGGACTTGTATTTGGCCAAATAAGATGACGTTACAGTTAGCTAAACATGTGTGTAATTAATAGAATCACAAGATTTTCTTGTCACACACAAATTTATACTTAAAAATTAAAAAATCTGCTCCAGTTTGTCTGATTATTCTCTGTGTTGTGCAACTTCTTGACATTCTGCACCTCTCCACTAGCGACCATAGTTGAGTTTCTTGCCACAATTTATCACCTATCACGAAATTGGCCTGCCAAACTGATATTTTTAACCCACTGTTGGTGAAATGTAAGCAAAAGCGAACGTTGTAACACTGTAAATATACAATGTACACTATTAACCATGCCATAATTCTGTAGATGACTGTAATGGAAAGTTTGTGGATGCTCAACTTCACGTTCACATCAATCTTTTAGATAGTTCAGTTGAGCTGAACATGTTTGTCATACTCTGTGGTGTTGCTGCCCAAAGTCACTACAGTGAAGATGAGGAGTAAAATGTTATCATAAAAATGGGAATGTAATATAAATAAAATATATTTAAAAAGCAGTCAGGTTGTAAAAACAAACAAACTTTCCTTTACTGTAAAAGTGCAGAAATGCAACCTGCAGCCCGGTGAAGCTGTGAGAATGACAAAGAGATAAATACCATGTTTCTGTAGAGTATTAAAAGCAATGCATGAACCCCACAGATAATGAGATCCTCCAGTGTTGTGCAATCTGTGGCAAAGTTTACAGATGTTACCATCTGCTGTGATTCACCCTGTTGTCTAGAGATTGCGAGGACTGGAGAGGAAATATTATGCATATGCATTTTATAGTATTAAATTTAGACACACATTTAGACCTCATACTGTGTGGACTTGTTTTAATATGAATACTGTGAATTTCTCAGAACTGGTGGCAAGAATAATTCAGTGATAAAAAGCTAATATTTATGTGAACAAATTCCTTGTATTTGTAAGCCTACTTGGCAATAAATCTGGTTCTGATTCTGGGTTCTGATTCTGGTGATGTACTGGATGCACTGTAGTATACTGAATGTGATCTGCACTTGTTTAAAGTTATTTTACAAATCTGAAAGTGTATCATTTTAAAATTATAATCACCCATCAAAGAGGTACATCATCATGCAACCAATCACCATGCACATGCCTGACTGTTCCTCTCACTGCATTTATGGTCCATAAAAAAAATTATGAAAAGTAACACTGAGATGCAAGATTGCAGACTACCCACGTTCAGTTATGTGCAAAGAAAATGTTTTAATTCACCAGGATCGCATTCCTCGTTCTGTTAGATAAATCCAAAAAGAGACTGGAGAAACAAATTTGCAAAAACCTCCATGTAAATACTGTCAACCTGTGTAATGACAGCATTGCCTCACTTAATGGCTAAAGGCATATCGACTGCAAAACCCCGATCCTCTCTCAAAACACAGTGGAATGAACAATACCGCAGAGCGAGATCTGGCATTGCAGAAAGAACGCCTGGCATTCCTCATTCATCATGTTGATTGGAGAGATCAATTCACATTTGTGTTTTCCTTGGCTTCCTCTCAGGCATATTTCAGGGCTGTGCTGTGTGGCAAACCTTTTTGCAACATGTCTTTATGCAGACAATGGAATGTACTGGTCAGTAGTGCTAACACAATAAGGCTTTTACTGTATCAAAAATGTTAGAATACACAAAAAAGGACATTAACAGAGCCTGAGTGTTGCCAAACCTATGCTGCAGTACCTCTCAGACCTTTCAGAGGGCAGTGTAGCTCTATGAATAAACCTGGCACCACCAATGGGGAAAATAAGATTGGTTTCTCTGAATTCTATCCCTCATTAGGTTCCATGCAGTGCCTGAATTACTTGCTGCATCTATCCATTAATGTCCCTCTTTCTGTATACTGCTCACATTAAACACAGGTACGCTGCCTTGCTGGATGAATGCAGGGTGAAATCTGACCTCATTCCCAGTTCCATTTTACCGTGTCTCATTGCTGTGGAGGTATTCACCGTTTGTTTTTGTGTGATTGAAATGTTATATTCATATAGTCGCAAAAGTTCTAGTAGAAAAAGGCTGACAGGCTGGACAGTGGACTTTTGTATGTTTCCACCAACTCTATTTGTGTTCAGGTCACATTGTTGAGACCGTTGGCGTATTCAGCATAACACTGGCAAGTCGGGGCGATGCATTTGGAATCCAAATCTCCAGATATTTGCTTGCTAATGTTATGACAGCTTGTTAACTTATTCATTCTGCAGGAGGCTATGGAAGTTGACAGAGTGAGCTGAAGTTCATGTCTCCAGGCTCTACCCTTGTCCACTTGGCTCCTTGCTTTGTCAAGGAGACTTAATTCATCGTGATGAGCAATCATCTGTTGGGTTAAAGTGCAACATGTGCACTGACCTTTTCGTTGGCCTTTGCCACTGAGCTGTCTTTAACCTATAACCTTGAACTCAACCCCTGTATGATGGGTCTACTTTGTCAGATGAGCGGTTCCTTTGTTGATGTGGAATAATCACTTCTTATATATTTAAAAGTAATTTCTATTTTGCAAACAAATACAAGTCTAATCACAAAGTAAAGTCCTTGTCTTGTGGATAAAAGACAAACCATTCCTGAATGCAAAAAACAAGCAGAAAATAGACTTAAGAAGCACTAAATAAGAGAGGAACTAAGTAAAGAGTAAATTAAGCAGGTATCCATATTTGGCACCATAAGCATCTCTATGCATGTGGACCTCTTCTGTCTCCTTTTCATCAAGTGCTTTAGATAACAGCTGGGCTCCACCATAAAGTAAACTCCAGCTGATGTATTGAGATTTTAATTGTGGCGAGCTATTTAGCTGGCAGTACTCCTTCAGCAGAGGGAACAAAAGGCCTGTCTGTCGTCCCTCTTCGCCTCCCTCGCAGTTGATAATCAATGGAGGGACAGAGCTGCCAGCTATTGACTGAGGAGAGATGAATGACACTGCTCCCAAAGGGTTCATTTGAATTTTGACAGGCAGGATTCAGAAGTCCTAGCCCTCCTTTGATGGTGCCAGGAAGAAGGCTTTTCACTTACACACTGAAGGTAATACCAAGTGCTGATACAGGGCTATGAGAGGACTGAAATACATTAAGCTGCAGACTGTTAGAGATCATGTGTAGGCAGTTTAAATCACTGCATACTACTTTATTCAGCTGTATTCTATCCATTCTACAAGGTAGCTGAATCGATGGTGAATTGAACTTGGCACACACGGGTAAGCACATGGAACAAATGTGAACACGGAAAATTTATTCTCACCTGGCCAATACTGGGATCCCAGAAAACCTCCATACAACTGTCATTCTCTCTTCTTTTCTATGCACATCTGCTCCAACCTCCCCTTTCTACTGTGACAATATGAGTCATCTTCAAATGTCTGCTACCTTCAACACGCATACAAGCATTATTCCTTTTTTAATGCAGGTTGACCTTTGTAAAAAATCAAGATGAAAGCTTTGAAAACACGTTTTTACACATGTCATGCATAATTTTTCCTAGCAATGACATGGCCAAAATTGCATATACATAAGGCGCTTTGGCTTCAGTCAGCAGCCCTCAACTCCCTTGTGTCTGATGTTCTGTGTTTGGCACCCAAGTGAGGATCTTGTTAATGCTGTAGCAAGCTGGAGACTGGCAGATACACCTGCTTGTCATGGATGATCACCCTATTCTGGGCAAACAAACTGAGCCTCCTTGTCCCAGTAATCAAGCAATATTACATATTAATAATACTCTACAGCACGGAACCTCAGTTGGGATTAAAATGATTCTTCCTTTACTGCATATTCCCTCGCTGAGTACATAGCAAGCAGAATGCTTGTCAAGTTCATATCACAGACATTGAAAATATGTTAGTACAGGAAAATCACTGGAACATGGTAGCTATGTCTGTTCAACATGCTGTATATTAAACAGCATTTGCAGCCGCTTTTGTGTTGGCAGTTACATATAATTCGAATAAATGCAGCATTTGTGAAAATGATAAACCATTTCTTGCTTTACAATTAAAATTTTGATTACTGATTGAGATATAGAACAATCAAATGAAACAAGCTTAAATACACACACACACACACACACACGGCTACAGTGTCGCTTTTATGTTGTGGAAAACCTCCTACCCTATTGCCAGATAAGAATGTTGATAATAAATAAGTCAGTCTTTTTTTTAAATTGAGGGTCAATGTTTTTATAATTATATAGTTAAAACTGCATTAACTGATTTTTTTGGGCACTTTCTCTAACTTTGTCTGCCTGCCGTTTGGTGTTGGACAGGTAATCTATAGTGGGTTTTAAGGGAAAAGACAAGATAAAAGAGAAATGTATTTTTATCTCAGTGAAAATTGTTGTACAGCAGTAGGAAAGAGTGCAAGTAGAAAATATCAATAAGGGTGCAAGTATATAAATATCAGTAAACAGATATCCCAAGTCCACAAAAACCAAAATAAACACATATAAGGTTGCTTCTTAGTGAGTTGCATATAGTTATGTACAATTCTCAAGTACAGGTATAGAAAGTGTATATGGTTTATTCTAAATGTTCAATGACTGTCCATGATATTACATGCACATTATGTCCCATAAATCACAGAGTGGTAATGATTAAAATCTACCGAGAGACAGTAAACTAGGGAGAAAGACAGAGACTAAATGAACTGAGCTAGAATGTAAGCTGGAGCCACGTCAGCAAACCCTGTCTCTGCTGTCCATCTCTGCATGAGGTAGATGAGTTGTAAAGTTTGATTGCCACAGGAAAAAAGGATTTCCTGTGGCAATCTGTTGCATTGTGGTATTATCTACTGCAGAAGGTGCTTCTGCGCATAACCAGGACATCATGGATAGGGTGAGAGTCATTGTCCATGATGTTCCACAATTTGTACAGTAACCTCTTCTCTGACACCACCACCAAAGAATGAAGCTCCACCCCCAGGTCAGATTCAGCCTTTCTGATGAGCTTGTTGGTTTTTACTGCCGTCAACTCCCCTCACCCTGCTGCCCCAGCACACGACAGCAAAGAAAATAGCTCTGGCAACCACAGACTGGTGGAACATCGTCTGCATGGTTCAGCAGATGCTCTGGCGCTTCTTGACACAGCCTCTATATTCTTAGCCCGGATAGATGTACATTGAGAGGTGCAGAATTGCCCAATATGGACATAATTCCCAGAGATACTTGACTGAGTTCTCAAACCTGGAAATAAGGTGAAAACAAAAAGTTTTGGCAAATATCTTATGCCTCACAGCGTTTTGTGTGGAGTTAGCATTTTTTCCCTGTGCCTGTGTGTGTTCTTGCTTCCTCCCACAATCCAAAGACCTGATGAAATTGCCCATAGGTTTGACTGTGGGCTTGAATGTCTGTCTGTCTGTATATGTCAGCCCTGTGATTGATTGGTGACCAGTCCAGGGTGTCCAATGTCAACTGGAATCGGCTTCAGACCCCCATGACCCTCTAAAGGATAGCAGTTATCTAAGTGGTTTAGATAATGGATGGATGGATAATCTTTATTCTGTCTACATTGAGAATTAAACCATAGAAAAGTTGGAACGGGTAAAAAACACCTCCTTCCATTGGAGATTATGCTGATCCCAATGGGATGTCTGCCCCCAAGAGATGATCAACAGTTAAAAGAAAATACGCTAGAGTTTAATTACAGAGGTGGTCGATGAACAAATTTAATTAAGCATGAACAGCAAGCAGCCACACGGCTGTGGTCCCTCCTTACTCCAAAACTGATACAGACTTGGCGAAAGAAACACTTACTGTTTGTGGGGTTACCTTAAATCACTCACTATTTGCCAGATGGTTGCAACCACCTAACAGAAGTAATAAGTTTAAATAGTTCTCTTAGTTAAAATGGATTACTTTAGTTTCAGTATGGCTCTCTACCTGTTTTCAAGCCTCCTTGAGAGGATTCGTATTAACATCTTGAGTTTAAGTGCACTACCAAGGAAATTCAATTCAGCATTGAATCCAAATCTTTCAGTAACGGGTAATAGTTTCACTTGAATGCTCCATGCTGGCTTTGTGTGTGTGAGTGTATCTGTTATTGTGTGTGAAAAGAGAAGAGTGGACATATTCCAATAAGTGCATTCTTATAATTTTTGTGAACCAATTAAACAGCTGACACTGTATAAGTATTTTATACATCTATGTGGCCTATGTCAAAGACATTTTCTACAGTTAAAGACAAACTACATACCTTTGAACTGGTGTTTGATGCAGATGCAGCGAGAAATGTTTTCATAATCAGGAGGTGATTACATTAAGCTTCGGTGTCTCACACCTTTGCGCCTTGTTGAAAATTAATTACCGATAGAAGATTTATATTAGTTTTTTCAACGTTGCAAAGGGAATCATGTTATAAGTCCTCAGATGATTCTACACACGCACGCACACACGTGCGCACACACAGTGGACGCGCGCACACACACACACACACACACAAAACACCTTGCCTGAGCTATAATGCTTATCAAGCATTATGTAATTGCAAGCCTAAAACAAATTTCTCTAGGTGACCCTAATTGGTTTTGTCACTTGTGAGCGATAGCTGACTAATGTTCTTCCGTCAGTACTGACAGTGTCACTCTAACCTACTCCAAGACATGCTGCTGTGCTTAGCATTGCAAAAACAACACTCAAAAGGCAAGATACCCAAGCTAAAGGTCTCCCATGTATTTTCAAAGGAAACAATATCTTAGTATGCATATTTTTCCCTCAAGCAATGTGTGTCCTCTGCTTGTTGTTTTTGTGACAGTTTGTGAAAATGTGAGAGGCGTAATCATGCTGCAGTGTGCTATTTTTTTCAAGGTTGGGTGAGTAAGAATTCAGAGCTGCTGCCAGACACTTAGTTTCAAATCCCCAAAACTCAGTAAAACAAAACTATTTTGGATAGACAAGGATTCCAGCCTTTTTAACAGCAAATGGACTGTCCTCTCTTTCGTCTCTAATGCAAGGGGCAAATAGCCATTAATCATAGTTCACAGTGTCTGCCTGCATTGCATTATACTGAATGGGCTGAAGGATGAGCATTCATGCATAAAATAGCTTTTACTTTCATAGTATGTCAGGATACTATGGTGAACACAACGGCCAATTTAAACACACAGGCAGACAGACTGACTGAAAAAAAGACAAAAAACATTATGGTCTTTATCTAAGGAACAACAAAAACAAAAACAAGTCACAGAAATAGGAGGATATGTAAAGCCCATGAATGTTCACAGTATTTCCATTACTGCACACAGACCAAGACGCTAATTTCTGCCATGATCCATTTCAAGAGAAATAGTTATGCAGCAAATGTAATTTAATCCCTGCCCTTGCATCCTCCTCTGAGAAGCAGGCACATGCCAGCTAACATGAAGTTGGAGCTGTTGCCTCATTATATGCAAAATGCACAACATTAATTGGATTAGAGCAACAGAGAGCTATACCTATGAGCAAAGACAGCAAAAAATGTGGGGCATATTTGATCCAAAGCAACTGGGATACTGGTGAAAATACTGTGCATTGAAGGAATTTCTCCTCTATAGATCAGTATAATAATTTGTCTCAAAATATGTCTGTGTGGCTTAGTGGTCAGAGTTTTATTTCTGCAGTAACTGTATATAATTATTTATATCTTTACTTCGTGTCTTGAGTATTGGTGACTCCTGTGGTGTGCATTTATACAGTCATGGTCCCCACAGGAGCCTACTGACTTTGATGATGTAAAACAATCTAAAATTGTCTAATTCATCGGTTTATGAACAAAAACCTGCAAAGCTAATGACATCCCCATCAGCACCAGCTGTACTTTGTGTTTAGTGCTAATTGATCAAACTAAATGAGCTTATTTGCTAAGCTAAGATAGTGAACATGGTAAACAAATAATTTATTAAAATTTTTCGCTTACATATATATTTTGATTATTTGTTTACAGTTTCAAATGTTATTTTTTCGGTTTCAGACTTCTGGCCCTGATCTGGCGTGGGGGGCGTGGCATCAACTGAGAGGGGCGGGAAATCATGAATGACAAAGATGGCTGAGGACCTTCCTCAATCATATTGCCTTCATGAAACGTAGCTCATGTGAGAAGTATGAGTGAACACTATATACACCATATTCATGTGGCAGTGAAAAAGATGACGCCAGTGTCATAGTTTCATTTAGCATCATGTTTTAGACCGCACTTCACAGTACAAAAGCAATAAAATATGCCAGATTGACAGACCTCAAATATCAAAATATATATGAAAGTGAAAAACGAAAATAAATGATTTGTTTAAAAAAATTCCAGAATAAAATCAAAATTAAATTTGAAACAAAAAAAAGTTTCCAACACTTATTTTTATTTTGAGTACATTGTTGTATTTTTCAAAGTTCAAGATCAAAACTTAACTTTAAGTTTCAGATTTATTTATTTTCAAATGATCAAAACAATTGGCCCAGAATTAACTCTATAGTTAGCATGCTGACAACCTCGCAGTGCCGCTACTGAAGCAGTAGACTCAGAATTGGGACACTTTTTGATACATATTGTGCTAACCTTGCTAAACAGTGTTTATACTGACGAAATACTGCACTTTTTAAAATTTAAACTCCCATAACTGAAGCACACTATGTGCTGATCTTCACTTTCCAACTCTAATGTGATGGTATGATTCACTCGTCTCTTTGAAACGTATTTACTTCAAGGTTTGGACTGTTTATCCATCCCTTCATACTCACTCCCATTTATCCTTTTGAGCCTCTGATCAAAACTGCTCTCTTTTTTGGCTCTAATATCACCCTCTAACCCCCCCATGAAAAATGGATACCATTATGCTACTTTGGAATATCATGGGTAATTGCTTTTTGAAAGCTCCCCCTATTTTCTTTCTGTTGTTGATAAACATGTAATGGGCTTATTTTTTAAAAACCATGTGACCTCAGTGGTGTGACCTTCAGCTGTAGCTTTGCATAGCGGACTGCAGAGGGCAGACAGATCCCTGTGGACCCCTTGAGGCCTCAAGAGTGCCAGCTGCACACTGGCAAACAGCTACCTGAATCAGGCCTACCAGGAAACTGAGCAGTGCTGACAGAGAGCAGCTGTATCAGTTTGTGGTAACGTGTTTGTGTAGGGGTCTGTGAATACATGTACCGAGAGATGGTGGTTAGGTTAGAAGGAGCAGCGAGCGTTGCTGGGTTGCTAATATTATTCCCATCCCAATTTGCTTCTTTTGCACGTTCATTACCACTGCAATTATACTGTTGGTGTGTATAGGAAGCATGGGTAAATGAATTAGGCAGGAGCATGTTTTCGAGTGGGAGTGGATTCAGGAAAGCGGAGCAGTCTCTAAATCTTTTAATGAGGGAGAAATTTTGCTGAAGACAGGGCTCTGTTAATGGAATTTGAACTTGATTATAGGATAGCAGACACACATTCAGTATAGTCCTTGTCCTCTGAATCCTGTCTATTTACAGTATTTATCATTAAGGCATTGGCAGCTGTGAATACCATGTGTATTAGCTTGAGTTTCATTATCTGACATAGCCAATAACACTCATCCTTTAAACTATATTACAGTCAATTTGTGAGGCAGGGGACACAGTGTAACAAATATTTAGGACAGCCTGCTGTTGATAGTCTGAAAGTAAAATTCTTCGCTGGCAATTCTGTAATTTCAGAAAGTTTGATGGGGACTTTTATAAATAGTAGAGTTGAAAAGCAAAAGAGAGAGTAGGAAGGAGAGATAGAGGCTTTTTGATTGAAATGATTCCAACTGGGAGAGGAGGCTCTTATGTGAAATTAAATCAGCCACATGGGTGGGAGGAAAAGCAATTAATGACCTTTTTTTGTTTTTGAAGTTAAAAGTTAGAGTGAGGTCAAAAGTTAGTGAGTTATCTCAGTTAATCATTGTGTCGATGGACAGACCTCAAACTTTTATTATTACATAACTTTTAATATAATTTGCAACAGTCTCATCAGTCAAAGATGCATTTGAATGCAACCCTGTGTATCCATTAAAATAAAGCCTTTGTTTGATTTATTGAGCACATACACGTTGTGCTGTTGAAAACTAAATGTGTCACCACTGTATAGCCTACATGAACTGTAGTAAAGTGACCTGTCACTTTGGTCATTTCTTTACTATTGTAAAATGATTCCTCCTAACATGACTACAATGTTAAAAAAAAAGAAGAAAATAAAAAGGACGGACAAAATGAACAGTCCTCAATCTGTAAAAAAATGCATAATTTTGAAGCAACGACAGTCTCCAAATTAAGAGGTCTTTTTGGTATGAAATCTCTCTTTGTGTTTCCAGTCACAGACACAACAGTAGACAAAACCATTATTGGATATGTAGTTTGTTGTTCATATAACCAGGATATATACTGAAAAATACTGCTAGCAGCTCTGTGAGCCTGTAATACGCTTTGCTTTGAGCTAAATGCTAAATGCATTCAGCATGCTGATGTTTAGCAGGTATAATGTACCATGTTCACTATCTTAGTTTAGCGTGTTAGTATGCCAATATTTGCTAATTAGCACTGAACCCAAAGCACTGCTGAGGCTGATGGGGGATGCCATTAGTTTTGCTAAACTAAAGTACGCGACACAAAAATTTTGATCTCATTAGGATTACTATAATGCAACTGCATTATACTACAACTGCAACTCATTAATGCAAAGACTTACACAACACTTGGCCCTTGAGATAAGGGCAGAATTGAGTTAGTGCTGTTTTAACATGGGATTTGAATTATTTCATGTGACAGCAGAAGACTGATGAAAATTTAATTTGTAAAAAGTGTTTTAGTTAAGTCCAATTAGAATAAAAGTTCGCATCACAAGCTATCATGGGCTGACCATAGAAAGAAAATAATTTAATTTTAATTTCAGCCATAAAGCTAGGAGTAAAATAAATAATCTAACTTCATGGTTCTGGGTTATGTCTGGAATAAGACAGGTCATTGCAAATGTCTAAGTCCAGATAGGTGAGCAGGTTTAGTCCCACTTCTTTAATTAATAAAAGCTAAAAGTCAGGAATTCCATTGAACATATTTAAGCAGTTGCTTCATCCTCTTATCCAAATTAATGAGGTTTTGCTTTTATGGGCAATCTGAAAGCCTGTGGCTGCAGATTGAGAAAAAGACCAAATGATACTCTTGACTATTTAATATTATCTCCATCGTGTTTTTGTATGATTTGTAATTGTTAATTTATCAAAGGTTATCTTTTCCTGTGACCAATGCAGTAAGTAATTTAGGGAAAAAGGGGGGAGCAAAATCCTATTATAAGAATGAATTGTGAGTTTTCCAGAGGAGAACATCTGAGTGCTTGACACAAAACTCTGTGTGTGTGTATGAGAGAGACATAGACAGAGAGAGTGCTGATGGTGTGAATGCTGACTGCCATTGTATCTTAAGTGTCAATTTCCATGTTTTCTCTCAGTTGGTTCCCTTCCAGCAGAGTTATAGTGTCTCTGTCAGGACAAAATGAACTGACACAAGCTGTTCAGTAATATAGCACAGGTTAATTTGGGTCCAGGGCGATGTCTCGGGCCATCATACATAAGGATGCACACATTCATAGGGATGATTGCACTGCATGCCACTCAGTTCTCATTTACACATGAAAAGGTGGGTGAACAAATCTTTTTTTTTCATGGTTACAAAACATTCAACAGTACATTCAAATACTGGAAAAGTACAATTGTATTAAATGTCATTGTGCAAGCATAGTGTTAATTTGTGTATTGATTTATTTCCATAACGTGTGTTATCTACATTTATTTTTTTCCGCTGTCAATGAACAGGAACATTTGCTTTAGCATGCACTGAAACCGCCTCAGGGATGTTGTGATTATTGTACCCCACTTAGCTCAGGCGCATCCACACTCTCTAGACATGTTTTTTGAGGGGAGTAATCATATCATTCAAATTCATGTCTTCGTTTACTAATATATCATATAAACATGCTCCATTATAGGTGCTTTGGGACCGCAGCCATTCACTTGAGCCAGGGTTAAAAAAATTATAATAAATACAGACCTGTGAAAGTTGGCAGTCTAACAAACTTGGTGTGGTGTGATGGTGCAGACAATGGGGGTGGATTGAAGCACTATTCCTATGAGTTTGATGGCATGCATCATTGAAGATGACAAAATGTTAAAATTGTTTAGAGGACCTTATTAAATATGTATGAAACTGGGTTTTCAAGGAGGGCATAGACAGGAAAATCCATTATCCCATTGTAAAATGCAGAAATACTATTAAAGTATGAATATTTAGAATCGTTTTTCCTGCTGCTGTGCAGAGTGCTACAGACAAGAGAACACTGAAAACACGATTTTAATATTACATGTGACTTCCAAGCAATGTTATTTTTCCTTCCTTTGGTTTGAATACATTAATTATAAGCACCATTCCCTGATCTGAAGCAGTGTCTTGTGGTGCCAAATAGCTTCTAGAAATAGTCATAATACCTTCACTCGTGGTGCGAAAACTTGAAGATACTGTGCGAGAAGTTGTCAACAAACATGAGCAAATTGACATTGGAACAGAGTGGGAACAATAGTGTTTACAACCACTCAATTAGAGAGCTTAGTCAACCTCTCCAAGGTCACCAAAACAAAGGCACGTTCATGTAGTATAATCCCTCTAAGTCAGCTATTAATTACTTCATGAATGTCTGAGGACTAAAGGGCATTGTCATGGGCCATGGCTCATGGAAATGTCATTAGAAAATTTACCAAACCTTTCTCTCAAATTCTTCACCAGATCAAGACTCTGTAACCACATCCTACAAGCTTAATGCCCTGCATCACTCATCCTGTCATTCAGTTTGCTACCTAGTTAAGACCATTTCTATTAATTCTAATGACGGTTTCTATGTTGATAAAACTGTAGAATTACACCGTGTTCTTTACCAATCAAGACTATACTACACTCACCAACATCAGGCCTTGCAGTCACAGCTTTACAGCAGCAAATATACATTACTCAGCACAATGATACTGTGGTGAAGAACAGCTATACTACCTCTCTGTTGTGAGCCTGCCAGCCCCCTGTGTTGTTGTGAGTGGGGAGCCCACACTGCTGCGCAGCCTGCCTTACTTTGGGTTATGTGAGAAGGTATGGGGGTGTATTTTCAGAGAAGAGAGAGAAAATGAGAGATAGGAGCCACAGCCAGAGAGCTGTCCCTGAGTGATGCTGCTCTGCTCCCAGCAGCCCTGTCAACTCCAAATGAGAAATTTCAGACATCCAGTGAGGTAGCTCTTGAAAGTGGAAATGTTTTCCCACCACTGCTGTGTCCTTTTTTGGACAATAACTTTAAAAGTTAGTTGGCTGACCTTCAAAGTGCAGGAAAGATAATGGATTTCATTCATCTCAAGGCATGTGTTAAGTTGATTGGTAGATGAAACAGTGTGAAAATGCATGCTGTTGCAAGATGAAATAGGCTATGTTGGCAATCTGTCCATTGACTTATTAACATAACTTGTGTTACATAAACACTTCTTACATTTTAGTGTGTTATTACAGGCAAGATAACACTGTTTAATCTGAACAGCACACCTGAAAAATGGTGAGCATTAATCACTATGTTTGTGGGTAATCAATCTCAGGCTTATTTATTATTATTAATTAGGTAATTTTATAGAATTACCATCAAAGTATGATCTTTTAAACGTTGTTACAGATTTTAACATCATTATATACCATGAATTTATCATTTTACCAATTTATCTTTTTTAAACTTGTAACAGACTATTATTACTGTTACAGGTTTAATATTATGAGTGTATCTTTTGACTTGATTTTTCTTAATTATTCTTCAGTATGTTGGCTCATTGTTTGGCAAAGATAACACATTGCAATCACTACTTAAACTGCATGTGCTGTGCCTGTTATGCAACACTGAAAATTAACATCCTGTCTTCCAATTAGAGTGAGAAATTTGATAAAAGGACTTCTTCTGGCAATGAGTTAATTAGTTGATCTTACTCAAGAGACCCCGTACCTCAGGGATAAATTACCATGTGCCATCAATTTATATTATGATTGAGTTTAAATGTTATATAGAATCACAATACAGTGAATGCACTTTCTTTTTTTTTTTTAACAAATTAAAATACATAAATCTAAAAAACATAATCAACGCTGCAGACATAGAGCCTATGCTTATGTGTGTTTACTGTTGCTTTGTGTAATATCTGCATTCATCTTGAGTGCAAACAATGAAATGGCTGGGAAGGATTTCATGCTATTGAAAAGGTACCTGAGAGGCATGATTTTGTAGGACTTTAGAAACTTTTGGTTGAAATTCTCCATCTCTGTGTGCTAAAATTGGATCAATAGCGTTTAAACCCTTACTGCTGGAATTGGAGGACTCTGGGAGTGAAATGTCATGCATGTATAGTCTCCTTTATTAAATTCTGTATTTATAGAGAGTGTTCGACCAGTATTTTTCACATGGGTATTTTCAAAAAGATTTAAATTCACAACGCACCTCCCTACCGTTGTGTTGTAAAACAAACCACCATTTTGCACACCACAGGAAAAAACAAAACAAAAACATATTCAACTTCATAAAAACGATAAAAAAAAAAAAATACACCATGACAACACCTTATTGCTATGAAAACGCAATTCAGTCTTGTCTTTGTAGGTAATCTTCTTTATGGATCCATTTCACAGCACGTAAAAGGGCTGTAAGAAAGGAAGTGAATTAATCTACTGCTCTGCAGATTTGTACAAACAACACTGTTCAAACATGTGACTGGTGATGAGCGTCATACTTATGCAATGTTTGCCTTGTACAGAAAGGTTAAATCATTTTCACCACAGACAAAATGCTGAAAAAACATCTTTGGACAATAAACCAACAGGAACGTTTGATTTCCATGAAATGTCAGATTTTCCAGAACCTTGCTTATAATTGCTAATTTAGTAATGTAACTGACATAGACATAGGTCTACATGGGTCTGTGTAGCTTAAAAACTCAGATCTATTTCTTCATCTGCAGCTTTTAAAGTCATTCTAATAAACGATGAGATGTTTTGTAGCCTTTTTCAGCAAGGCTGCAAAAGGCCTGAGCTTTTTACTCATGCGGACGCTACGACCTTTTACATCCAGTTCCTATGATCAGTGCCAATGCAGGAAGTAGTGTGCTCATTCTGGCGAGGCAGAAAGTAAAGATGTAGAGGTTGTGGTTATGGATGAGTGTGTAGGGAGTTCAACTTTCATGCATGAGATGGGAGTTTGCGTTCCATCCCAGAGCTGATATCAATATTTACCTCTGACTATACATTAACCCAACAAGTACTCTAAATTAATCAACAAAATACATTGTTTGTCCATGCCCTCTAGAATGACACATAGAAGTGCTTACTGATCTGATGCCACTATATGACAGGATGACATCATTAGTCTCTGCCTTTCAAAACTAATACAAATTCAAATCACAGCTAAAAAAAATGCTCTGGTTAAGGTTTGTTTAAAGATCATGATTTGGGTTAACAGGGTAAAGGAGACACCTTGTAAATCAATGGAAGAGAGATTAGCTCCAAGATAGTACAAATGAGGCTGCCAGATCCTATAGAATTGATCTGTTTTGTTGTGTAGAATACTAGTTAGATATTCTGGAGAAATCAACTGAAAAATCCCTTTACACCAGCCCTTATCACTAATATACTGTAATAAGATTTCATTTCTAGAATGTTTTATAATCTTTTGCTGCAGCAGTGACGCATCAATGACGCTGGTTCCATTTCTTACTCCTTGCCAAGTATCTTTTCCATTCCACACCGCACAAACCAACCCTTCTGCAATTCACAACATGACCACAGCAAATAGGTTAGAGTATCTATTTCAGTTTTAGATTTAAGACATAGAGGGGGAAGTGAGGGATTAAAAGAATGCCTATGATTAGGGGATATATGTATGTATGTAAAACTCTAATCAGAATTGCCTTTGTTAGGGAACAAATTGATATCTTTGTGGCATAACTCCAAATATCCTCCCATTTCTCCTCATCGATCAAGTTCTTTCTCCCCATACACTCTTAACACCCTGTGTATTAGTAGAAAACATAGCCCCCATTCACTAGCAAGGAACACACCCTCCATATGATACGTTTAAAAGATTTATTGAACATGGTACATTTAGAATGTTTGAATATTGCTGATGGTTTGGGGAAGCTTCATGGGAACGTCCGCCGTGGGGCTCGGGTAAGAC